>JAWWEN010001232.1:0-34145 GCA_035582955.1 Sycophila texana | reverse complement strand
AGAGAGAGAGAGAGAGAGAGAGAGAGAGAGAGAGAGAGAGAGAGAGAGAGAGAGAGAGAGAGAGAGAGAGAAAGAGATCAGACTAAGAGAGAAAGACTAACTAGGAGAGTGGAAACTGAAAAGCGTATGCCAGGGCTCATAGAGATGCGTGTATGGTTTTGCGCTCGTTTTGCGGATGAGGCATCAACGATATGAGAGGAGGAATTTACCAGAATTTGTTCGTGATTATTTATAAATAATCTATAATTACAGATCGATTGAATTTTCTTTATTCAAAATACGAAAAATTGAATATTAATCTTATCTTAGTAAAGATTGATTGGTTTCCGTTAGAAGTTTCCAACCTCCATTTATTATGACAGATAAACAAATCGTCAAAAAAGCGAATTAATAATCTCTAAGCAAGTATCTCTTTATTTACTGATGTTCTCGGCAATTATACAGAATGAAAATGCTCAAATATTTTAAGACGCTTTCCACTTATCCCGTAATTTGCGCTGGTAGTTGAAAGGTGTTATTGTCTTTTGCGAGTCAAAAATAGACGAGAAGAGACTTCCGGTGGACGTGAAAATAATTGCCGGGAGTAGTCGTGCAGTAACGAATCGCTTCCCTTGACAGCGGCAATAAACTTCGGACAGAGTATTTTAAGTAGCGCGGGTCATTATACTGTCGGACGGACGAAAGATCGACCCTGCAATGTATACGATCGAGGCTAGAATTTTATAACCACTTGCATCCAAATTTATTGGCGATTTATACTAAATTTCTTATAGCAAAAGAAATTTCTTGAAAATAATTACATTATGAAATAATTTCTAATTTTCTTGTTTTATAAAAAAAAAGACATATTTATATAATGTCAATTTGACGAGATTATTTAAACGCTAATTCTTACTGCACGGAGAGAAATCCTTTAACAAAATTTTATAAGGTACGATTATAATTTTGTCGTACAATGCTAATTTGATAAATTTTACTATATATTATTTCAATTTTTTATCAGCCTATGGCAAAATTACAAAAATATCTTGTAAATTTTACTAGCGGATTTTTCTTTAGTGTATTATATTAATCGTTATAAACTTCACCTACAATTATCGCATCTACATAAGAGGAAGATATATTGAATTATCGACTAATAGAAAAATTACTAAATTTTGAAAAATATATCCGACTCTTTACGAATGAAGCTTTCGAATATCAAATAGTTCAAGCCATTATCGGGCTAACCACAGGCGGCAAAATGAAGCCGACGGATGTGACTCGTGCAAGCACTTCCCCCGGCAATCCTCAATCGAGCTTAGGCAAAGTGCCCATAACAGGTAGGATCCGAAGAAATCGAGAATGGGCCGTTAAGGCGGCCGAGCGATTCGTCCCGAAGAATCGGCCGTCGGCGCGTCATCGGCGATATAGGCCTGATGAGAAAATACGGTTATCGCCGGGCAATTTCCCCGGGATTTGGGACATTAGGACGAAGCCGCGGGAATGACAGACGACCGCCGCACGGCTACGGTCTCGCCAAACTACCTCCCTATTTATTCATTTCGCGGCGAAGATCGACTGCGTGGCGCGATTGCACTTCTCCGTATTCCGCATAATCGAGATTCGCGTGGTCCACGACGAGCTCAAATATGGAGGAGTGGATTACTCGCAAATCGAGATATGGCGATGCCAGTTTTACGACTTGTAAAATGGGGATTTACTCAATTTTAAAGAATGTACAGCGTATAGAATTTATTATAAAATCCATAGAAATGCAAATAATTTTAATTATACTGAAAAAAAAAACAATGAATTTAAAAAATTCCAATTTCTACCAATAAAAAATAATAATAAAACGTTATTGATGTTATAATACACCACTCATAAAAGTCCATTTCTATTTATTTTCTCCAAATCTATCAATTTAATTAAGTTTGGCTAAAAAATGTAGGAAATAAAGCGAGTTATAAAAAATATTACATAAAAAATAAAATACAAAAACTCAAAATAAACTGAAAATCAATAATACGAAAATATACTGCATTTTTAATTCCACAAAAATTCCGTTGTCAAAATTCTATAAGTTAATTAAACTAAACAATGTGAATATGTATGCAAGAATTTTTAAGCTTAAAAAGGTAATAATAATTAACTTTCAACATTTGGTTAATTTTATAAAATGAATAAATAACAATGAAGATTAAAAAAGAATTTTTTTTTTTTATAAATCATGAAATATTAAAAGACTGCGTTTCCTTCCTTAAAAATTTCATAGAAATTTAAACGATTTTTTCATTAATTTATTTTCGAATAAAAAATTGATCCAATATTCTTTCATATTGTAGTTTGGACAGGCATGTAGTCGAGAAATTTTATTTCAGCTACTGGTTAATTATTCAAAAAATGCCAATCCAACTGAGCTCATCCATTCAGTCAGCAACAAAGAAAAAATCCGCAGTCGATATTTCAAAAATTAACCTTGAAAAAAATCCCCGTCATTTCAAAGAGTATATCTCAACGTACACCGAGGCTCGATCCACACCCCCGCCATCGAACTCTCCCAATCAAACTTTCCCCGCCCTCTTGAACGACCAACCGAGAAAAAAAGAACCTAAGAGTGAAAGAGAGGCAAACGCCGGGATTCGAGTGGCCGTGCCGCACAAGTGTCCCCCTCCGCGTTGACGAAGGAAACGCTTATGCACGCCGTTCTATCCATGCTCCAACAACGCAATTACGCGCATACGCGACGGCAAAGGGTCTCTCGTCACGGACATCAGCGGCAGCGCTGAGGATGCGGAGGGGGAGGAGTGCTGTACGCGCGACAAAGTCGATGGACGATGAAGCGCGAATGACGGATCTATCCCTTGTCCATCCATCCTGGCTATCGCCGCGAGAACGCAGGGGGAGAAGAGAGGGGGGGCGGCGGGTTCGGGGGTGGGGGTCGAAGCGGACAGATAACAGAGAGGACGTCGAGTGGGCGAGTTTGGAAAATTGAAGCGAGCCCCTCGAACACCGGGGCTCGCGCGCCGACAGCGCTGCTGACAACCGTGTAACCGAGCGAGGGTGGGGAGGACGGACGAAGAAAACAGAGAGGAGAGGAAACGGTTTGTTATCGACAAGCGGATGAAGTGTCGTCTAGTGGCGGGATTTTCCAAAGATTGACGCGCGACGCGATCGGAGTGGGCCATTGTGCGCCAGATGTCGGAGCGTGCGCCTTTCTCCTTTCGAAAATTGAGATATATAGGACGGGCAATATGTCGAGTGTCGCAGGTGCATATACACCTTTATTTTTTTGCAGTGTTGATACCCGATTATTTTCAAATGCATTGGCTTCTATTTGCATGCCGGTGGAAACATTCAGATTTGCAGTGGAGGTGTATAATAATAAAAGACGACTGACGCGTGTGGAACGATTATTGTGTAGAGAATGAAAAAAAATATATATTAATTGTAAATAATTTATTACAGAAAGAGAAATTTTATTTTAAGTAATAGGATTCTAGAAACAATTAATATTTATGTAGTAAATGACTTATAGTGAAAATTAGAATATTATTGCTATCATTTATTACTTGGAATGCTGTAATTTTAATTGAAAGTATTGTAGCTTGATCGCCAATATTGCAATTTTTACTATATAAATATGGCAATTTTTTTTGTTTGGCAAGTCCTTGAACTTATTTATTAAAAGTATAAATTTTTTTCAATAAATTTAGTTTTCAATGTAGTATAGCTTATGTTTAGTCCCTATGAAGTTTCCCTAAAAAGAAATTCTGCTTTTAAAATTTATTAAACAATATATTACGAAAATTTTTTAGTTTGTATTTTAATATACGAAAATGTTAGAATTGCTAATGTCACAATAACTTATTAACTGATGCAATATCTACATATAAAAAAAGATTCATAATAATGATCAGTATGTTTTTAACAGGTCTAGTAAGTACGGTACATATGTACCAGAAAAATTATATCTCTTAATAGATATAAGAAAATTTAAGAACAAATTATGTACTAAACTAATTCTTTTTTTTTTAATCCTTAGCTTTAAATTGGCTAATTAATGCAATTATATAAATTCGGAGAAAAAACGAATTTGAGAACTATCTAAGTGTGAAAGAGTGAATATTCACTCTTTCAACGTTATAAGCCGTTCACTCTTCCCAATAAGTGGACGACTTATAACGTCAAAGAGTGAATTTTCACTTCTTCATATTTAGAGGGGAAATAAACAATTGGACCAACGAGAGGATTTATCGGCGAATAACTGTGACGTCGTGGTTCCTGAGTGAGCGACAGCGTGTTACGTAAGCGTAAACCCCAAATTGAACTGAGCCGTTCGTATAAAGCGAGCGAAGAGGAGTATCGCCGCTCCTGACAATCGAACGTCATCGAGCGGTTCTCGTTCCGAAGGTGGCGGGGCCCGATGGAAAGCGACGACAATCGTTTAACCTGGTTGTCGGTACTTAAAAGCAATTTGCGCTGCAATTTTACCGCGGGATATCCCGCCCCATTGTTGCTGCGCTCCGTTTAATATTGGAGGGAGGAAATTTCCCCTCGCCTTTTTCATCATCGATCAACTGCGTGTATTATTTGTAAGTAGCGCGTGAAGTTTGCTTGCGGGATTACGAAATTGACTAACTTTCATTCGACGTGGATTGAGCTTTCTTTATTTAATTTTCTATAGTAATTTACTAATAAACTTCGGAATTCCGGCTAATCCTCTTAGTGCCTAATTACAAATTACCTGCATGAAAATTGGAGAGCTAATTTAGATTTTACAAACTGAAATTACGAGAGGCAACTTTTTCCACGACTAATAATCATTAAAACTTCGAAATACTCTCGATGTGCCAAGTGCTAAATGAATGATGAAAGTATAGTGTGTTATTGCCAAAATTATTGTTGTTCAAAATAAATTGAAAAAAGGAAAAACAAAGTTCGAGTGCAACGGTTGATACCAATAGACCCGATTACTGGAGACGGATGATTGACGCAGAGGAGCGCTTGAAATTCAGCCTCGAGCGCGTCAAGCGCACGGACAAAGAGGAGGCTCGGGGCCCGGAGAAACGGATAATCGCCTTCTGGGATAATAATCGAGGGCCCCGGACGTCCGGCCGACCGCTCCTCGAGAGAAATCACAACGACCACTCCGTCATGGGCAAGCGGCGCCTGTCGCTGACGTGTGCCGCCTGACAAAGCCTCCCTCCCCCTCGTTCCCTCGCAATTTTGATGCCGGAGGAAGGATCGCGTTGTGGCGAGCGGCTTCGATCGCTCCGCGCGAGACGAGCATGAAAATCAGGAGGCGTTTTACGCGATTATTTTTCTTTGGATGAAATTATTTTGTATCGCCTTTTTTTTAAAAAATTTTTTTCGTTTAAGTGGAAAAAAGACATATCGTCACCTCTAATGCAGAAAAGCACATTTCAAAAAAGGACTATTTTAATCTGCCATTTTTAAAGTACTAGAGTAAAGTAAACACTTTCAAAAGCTGATAAAGTTAGGGTACCACACGAGTTATACCACAAGTTTAGCAGGCTCTGAAATTGTTTACTCTAATGTTTGAAAAATGGCAGATTAAAATAGTCCTTTTTTGAAATGTGCTTTTCTTCATTAGAGGCGATGATATCTTAACAGTGTAACATTGGTGTTAGAATTCAAAATGAGAGTCGTTTAAGAATAAGTTAAATATCGTTGCCCTTCAGAGCTGCTTAAACTTTTATTATGCTGTAACATTATAATACCCTCACTGATTAAAGAAGCTAAATGGCTAATATTATTTTGAAGATTTGTTATGTACGGCACGTTACCGAAATGAATACTTACATCTTTGTTAAATAAAAACATACCCGGATGACTGCGAAGATAAATAATTTATACGAAACCTTTTCATGGATACGCAAGAAGCACGCAAAATGTTCATAATTTATTTTTCATCTTGCTCAGATCCGTTGCAAAAGAATAAGAGTCATTTTTTCGGAAAAATTCAAATGTCTTTTAAAAATATGTTAAAAAAAAATAGAAAGATATTTCTACTTTTTATATATATAGTAATTTCCACGTGAGATATGTAAATAAATTTTAAATTTAAAAAAGAAAAAATGTATGTCAATTGTTTTTGAATATTTTATTAGACATAATTTATGCAATCTAAAAGAAAATATCATGTAAGGACCTAATTTTCCATGTAGAAAAAGGCTCTCGTACGTCTATTATATACGAAAATAACTCAGTCTAATTTTTACACGGAATTATTTATTGATTTTCTTGCATATTTCGACAGACATCGCTATAACAGTCAAAAAAACTCGATATTAATCTTCACTGTCCAAGAAGCACACTTATTACACGCGAAATCGCGACTGGAACGCATCAATTACGCAGCCCCAACGGAGCGCAACGGCCACGGGCAATTATACGCAGTTAGGCATACACGAGCCCCCTTTGGGCGGCGAATTATTCATATTTACGCTCATGCAAAAAACACACGTGAGTGACCTCGCCTCTTGGCATTTCGGGATGAGCCACCGCAAATTCGTGCGAAGGAGCGCGCACCGGAAGTGCGTCCCCGGTGACGGGATAATTGACAATTATTTCCGGCTTGGCGGGCCGACGGAACGCGGGAAGGAGGGGGCTCAAAAGAGAGGAAAAAATTAAATTTCGTCGGCGAGCCCGTGGAATACCAACAAACGAGCCTCTGCGGACTAGCGTCGCTCCTTGAGTCCTCGGTTTATCCGACCGCGTACGTTTTTGTCCGGCCACTTGCCCCGCCGAAACAAACGTTTCTGCCTTCTACTCACTTGCAGTGAATTTTCACGCTTGTTAGTCGTGCGAGACTTACTTCGACGATGGTCAGGTGCTCTGTACCTTTTCTCTTTTCTCTAATCTGATTCGTGCTTTGTGAAAAAGTCTATATTGATGCAATGTACCGAGCGTTGTAAGGTAAAAGTGGCTTCAATGTTTGAAATTATGTTTGGGATTAAAATTTGCTATTTGTTCTTCATAGAAGCATAATAGGGGTATTTTATGTATTCTATTTTCATTTTTTAATCGTAGTTATCGTAGTAATAAATAATAAAATAATAAAATATGTAATAACGAGTATGAATTATATTACGCTATAAAAGTAAACATATTATGTAAAGAAGATATAAGCCTGCGTAAAGGTTTCTATTGCTTAAATAAAAGAAAAAGAAGAAGGTTATTATTATACATTGTTATTTAAAAAACAAAGGTCGTGTTATTTATTAAAAGAAGCCCATTGTTACAAAATCTTGCTTTTATTGTTAGACTCAGTAGCCGAGTGATTTAAAGTTGTCTGTAGCCTTAATTTGTACCTATTGAAATCATTATTTCTTATTTGAAAAAAAAATTCTGCGAAGTTAAACTTTTACGATCAATTTAACAATCGAAGTCAATTGAAACTGAAGAAGCAATTCAAGATTTCTTTTAAGGAAAAAGGACACTTCTCTCCCTTAAAATACTCACAAGAAGTCTTACAAGTCTTTAATTGTTTGCATAAATATATACGCTGAGTTTCCACGCCCTTTTTCATAATTCAAAAGACAATCCAAGACTTTTCCAGCATATTGTGCAGCATAGTGCCATTTCACGCAAAATATCTACGACCAAGTTTTTTGTTGTAATAAAAAAACGAACGCTGACAAATATTTATGCAACGCGCTATCAATTTTTCAAAGCTGCATGCGCCAACGGAAACTTACCGGTGAGTTGAAAAAGAAAATAAAATAAAAGAAAAGAAAAAAAGGGAGAAAGTTCTTCGCGGAGCAGAAAAGAAGAGAGCCGAGACGTTCGAGGTGGAAGACGGCTGACTGAGCTATCCAGGGGACAAGTGCCGTCGGTGCAAGAAACTAAAGGGGGGATTTTCTTCCTCGGGGAGCACCGGCGCCTTTTGCCCGTCAAAAATGTCCTCGGAGCTTAGGTCGACTGGCCGGCGAGCGCGAGCGACGCACTCTCTTAATAAAATCCTAATCTTTCCGGGTGGACTTGCGGGTCGAAGGGCGCGAGAGAACGTGGACAGGACGGCTATCCCGCTGAGGATACGCCGCATAGCGCCGGTGATTTGGCCGCATTTTTCAATACTATTGGATTACTGCAGGTTTCACTGGAAAATATTTAAAATTTTTATCACCAGATGAGCTTGCGGTATAGTAAACTTTCCCGGTACGTCATTAAGTGCTGTGAGTTGGTGAATAAGAACTGAATAAATCAATGAATGATTTATTTAATTAAATTAAACAATTATTTATTTTATATGTTTATTTATATTGCAATAAAAGAATTAAAAGTTTAATTAAAAATATCTTAAAATAAAAGTAAAAACAATATAAAATATATTATGAAACTACATAAAACCTAATTCAATTATTGGCAGAATCTAAAAGATTATAGGCATGAGCATTTTATTCAACTCAACGTTGTGTAGAATTCAACGTTCGTTCAAAACTGATCCTCCTGAAAAGATCTATAATCACGGAAAATATATAAGAAAGCTGCGGCGAACAGAATATATCATTTCAATAATGATTTATAGTCCAGGTGATTTTTTAATTGAAAAAAAACTTTAATTGGCGATTAAAGAATAGAAAATTATAGAAAATTACTTATTAGAGACTCACTTACAATTTGGTATCCGTGGCTGTCGTCGTTACATAAAATACAAAAAGCGAGCTCACTTTTTTGTTTTGTTTAAAAATCCCATTTCTATAGGAAAATTCGAATTTCAAAGATAGAGAACGTCCCAATTAAATTGCTTTCTAAAGTACTTTTTTTTGGCTAACAAAATGTCTGATTAAAGTGAAGCCTAAAACTCCACCCAGACCCGCAGCGGGTAAACTGTACTCCATATAAATAGAAAAAAAATGAGAAATAACTGTATATTATTTTTTATGAACTGTATATTCGCGATACATCCAAGTCCACAATTCATAATTTATATAAAAGCAACATAAAAATATTCAAAAAATAATAATCCCCACTTTATCTCCAAGAAAAAATTCCGAATAAAAAAGAATTAGCTTCTTGTACGATAAAACTGGCAGGGCAGACAAAAACAATTGGAAGTAAGCCCGGGCCTTTTACAGCGAATCCCGAAACTTACGGCGCGCCGTGAATTCAATTTCCAAGATCTCCGGGCTCCCTTCTCGCCTGTGCCACTTCGCATTTCGGAAAAGCCGCAGCTCTCGCGCGCCTCGGAGCAGCCGGGCGGCATCTAATGACGGCTCCGACGCTCAGCAGAGGGGCAGGGGTGCGGAGGAGCAAGAAAGGAGGGAGGAAGAGGATTCGGTTAAAGGGCGGCTGCTCGGAAGTGTCGCGCGTCGATGAAATGGAAGGAAACCGCAGGGGCGAATCGAACCGAACGAGATTTTCCGGAAGCGGGTGGCGGGTGGCAAAGTGAGCGCGGCGGCGCCGATCACAGGGGTGCCCTTATAATTGCCGCGACGACGCGCGCGCCCCACCCAGTGACATTCGTAAGGATTTTTCGTTTTGCCTTTGCGCATTAGACCGTCTGGCTTTGACGTTTAGTACTCCGAATGTCGAGGATGCGCGGGGTATTTTACGAGGGCACCCGATGAACGAATTTAGCTGAGGCGCTAATAAGCTGCCCTGCTCGCTTCTGTCGGAGATCATTTAGAATTTTTTTTTAATGTTTCATATTTCATACAGTTATCAAATTTAGGTAGAGACTTTCTGTTTACAAAATTAGTAGGAGTTTTTTTTTCAAATTTTTTATTTTATACTCTGCTTTGCATATTTTAAATATTCTAAAAAAAGTCAGAGTATAACTTTTAATTTAAATTATAAACGTTGGTCATTTTATTAGGATTGGAAATGCTATATTGTTAAGAATTTTTCATAGACATTCTTTTTATTATTTTAAAATCTTTGAATATAGAGTCAAAAATAGTTTATGTAACGTTGTATGAGAAATCTCCCGCCGGTGTAAACTAGCATAATAAGTAGCTTACCCATGTTATTACCTGCACGGTCGTTCATTATAAATTTTGCACCGTCGGATTTTCAAGGAAAATTTTTTGAGTATTCAATTGTTTGGAAGATTTCATAGACCAGTGACTTCAAATTTGCTCTTAATGTTTTTCTAGGTCAACGATTTTTTTTTATATAGGGATACCCTAGCATTTAAGAAATATAATATTCTGTTTCTTTATGTATTTCGAATTCTGAAAGAGTGGGATGTACTCAAAGTCAAATGTGCAGTGTTATCTTTTTCTTCAGTATACTTTTTTTTTCGTAAAATATTGTAAAGTTATTTTAGCAGCAAAATTGAAACTATTTTACAAAATTCTCCATTATACCCGAACAGTTCACTTTGTCCTGAGATCCCTTATAACTCACTTCTCCCTACTACAACATAATTCAAGCATTGTCATGCAGCAGACAATAATACTTTACATAAATACCACTAAAATAGAAACTTTAGCGGCATTCCACTTATCAAATCCTCGCAAACATATAAAAAAAATTCATCCAACGCGAGTCTCGCATATTCAGAGACCAAAGCTCTGTGGCATCTCGCGCGGCTGCGATCCGGCCGCCACCGCGAAGAGCTGCTCGTGGGCGGGGACGCATCTGGCAGCCGAACTCGCACGTATAGAGCCGCGAAGCGATCCTGCGCCACTTCCTTGTCGGGTAATGAAGTTTCGGCCGCCCCCACCCTCCGGCCGCAGCAGCTCCACGCGCTCCAACTTGACTATAAGCGCGCTAAGTGCACGGGCTAATTGCACGTAATTGCGCTCGGCTCGGGCGCGGCGATATGGATCGAGTTGACGCCAGCCTCTTTAGCTCCAGCGTCGCGGTTTTTCTTTCCGGCGCCGATGGGGAATGCCGCGCGAGCAGCCCCTTTCTGAGCGCGGGCGAGCGGAATTTCGTTATTGAATTTACTATATCGGGGGGCCGGGCCTAGGGTGGGTTGCAATCGCGAAGTGCCTCGTCGACGATGAGAAAATTAATATTCACAGGCGAACGTTAATGAAACACGCGATTAAATGTCCTTTGAGTACGGGAGCGCGCAATTTTAACGAACGGGTTGTAGGCTAGCTACGCGCGTGAGTTTCGTGTAAGTGCAAATACTTCAAAGCGAAGTATTTTTCGCCTCTGATAATTTGGTTTTAAATAGGCACTTGTGGTTCTTGCTTTTTTTTATGTAAATTTTAATAATGCTATGGCTAAATTCTCGCAATCAAATTTTTCTGGTTCGAAAATCAGTCGACTTTACGGATGTATAAAGATGACTTTTGATTGATAGAGTGGTATATAAAATAAAAATAATTGCATAATCTAATGAGTTAATGGTAATCAAAAATTTAAACACGATGATTATTTAAATAATTTAGTAATGGAATTGAATAAACAACAGCTTCTTTCATTAATCAAAGTACAGGGTGAAATATGCATTATTAATTTTGGTGATACTTAGGACTTTTTAAATTCATATTGTCCTTATTGTCGATATTTTATGTGACTTTGGTTGTAGGAATCAAAATTACTTGAATAAATATCTCAATAAGCTACAAAAAAAGAAAATTTTTTAAATTTCTTTTATTTATTAATTTTTTAGAATTTCAGCCTAAAATCACCGACAATTTAAGACCAATATTGTAAAATGCACAGGTTACGGTAGTCCCGACATTCAGAAAAGGTGAAATGTTTATAATATTACTTCTACATATCTCTATCAATTAAATTTTTTTTTGCAGGTAACTGTAAGGAAAAACCTAGATGGACTGGACTTATCAATAAATTGGATGTAACGAAAAATGTACGCCGGCCTAAAAGTACCACGGCTTTTTCTTTGTAAAGTAAAACTCCAGAACATAAAAAGCGAAGCTAATCTTTGTCAACGTCAGAAATAATTAGACTTTGAAATATCCTCGAGAATGGGAAGAAGGCGAAGGTATTCCAAAAATATCTCTCATAACTAAAGATTGAAACTTTAGTTAGCGGGGATAAAAAATTTAAAGTAGAAAATACTTCAAGAGCCGGGCAAATTGAAAGGGCATAAAATGAACGACATACGACTGGCATAAGAATAGACAGGAACTGCGAATGGAGGTATCGCGGAAGGCGCTGGAACTAAGGCAAAATGATGAGGCGAAACTTCGACGGCGAGGCAGAAGGGAAAGGAGAGTGGGCGGAAGGGAAGAAGCACCGGGGACGAAGTTCGCCGGTGCAGGAAGTGCTCTCGGGCCCCTCACGCTAATGGCCGCCGCGCACCGGCTTTATACTATAGATTCTAATAAGTATCGACTTGCCGTGGCGAACATAAGTCCCATGCTAACCGAGACAGTCGTCAATAAAACGGCTAAGTTGACGGACGCCGCTCGTAAATTTTAACGAACTAAATCGTTAGAGGCCACATCGCCCATAGAAATTTAATTGAAACGCGCTCGCCTATTTAGAGTTTCGCGATAGTGTACGCTCATCAAATTTCCGGCGGATATATTTTTCACCGACGAATCATCGGAGGGTGTAATTTCGATTAATACCACTTGCAGAGCGCTGCGTGCGCCAATGGGAATACATTTGCCTGGTTATATTGACTCGATTAAAATTTCGCTCATTAGCGAAAACCGGCGCTAATGTTTGCAGGCCGTCCGCCAATTTGCATTATACATCCGCGCGAACCCGCGGCTATGAATTACAAATCAACTGTCACTAATCGACTGATAATGTATCCGTCTCGAGCTGCGGACTGAACCGTCGGCTATTTTGTCTTCTTCTTCCTCTTTTTTTTTTTCAATTTAAAGCTGAGCAAACTCGGGGTACTCGAGCCAATTATTAATAACCTAATGACTCTCCTCGAGTGAATGACTCGCGGAGCTTGGTGTTCCGGGAGGGTTGTACTCTTTTCCTGGCGCGTGGAAAATTCAAAAGGACGGAGACTCTTTTCAAGTCGGATAACAAAACGCATAAATTCCTCTCGGCGCCGCGCTCCGAACTGCTTACTTTTTCATAGCCTGTCGCTGCGCCTTTCACATACAGAAGCTCGCGAGACAATCTCTTCGCTTCTTGCGTCTCTCTCTCTCTCTCTTCTCCCCTACGCGTCTCGACTGGGCTCCCGCGCCATCGCTCGCTGAAGCGACCCCCGTCCCTCGCGAGCGAAAATCGCTCGGCATGCCCAGGGAAAAGCGAGGCGGAGACGAGGATAAATAAAGCGATGCATACAAAGAAACGGACGGAGAAGTTAATGCCGAGGTCGAAAGATAAGACGAGTCAAGGGAAACGAGTCGAATGAAGGGGGTGCCGGGGAGGGGAGGGAATTTCGCGAGGCGAGGAGTTTTAAAAAGCTGCGCGGAATATAAGCTCCCCTGCTGAATGGCGGGGATTCTCTTACTTCGAGGAAAAATTCATGAGTGAAACGATAATTTAAAATTACTAAAGCATGTGTATATAGGGGGATTTTGTTAGAAATTTATGTGCTCGCCGCAGAGATTTTGATTTCAACGCTGAATAGTCGAGTGTCTGAGATTTTCTCTTATTTCTCGGTAGAAAGAATCGCGGGTGAAATGGTAATTTAAAATTACTATAGGTATGGGGGAACTCGTTAATAAATTTATGCGTCTGCGGAGGGCTTCTTTATTTCAACGTTTAATATGTTTAAAGTGGCTGCTGAAAAATTGAGTGCGAATTTTAGCGATGCTTTTGATCATCAGCTTACGGATTGAAGACTTCTTTAAACATATGGATTGAAAATTCAATTTTCTGAATCGAATTTTAACGTCTCTAAATATTGGAAAGGGGTGATGCCGACTCATTTTTAAGTCCGATTAAACGTTGGAACTTCCAGGAGGCATCGCCGGGATATGTTAACTTGTGAAGTAGTGTCGCAACTTGGGCAAAGTCGTTGCGCAGCTTCTCCAAAATTTTAACTACAACATATCATAATACAGCGAGTTACGACGTACGACGTCGAGAGAACTACGCGATGCGTAAAATCGACGCCGACATGAGCGCGCTTCCGCTAAGTTTACTATGTAGCAACAAACTCCATGAGCCGCGTCGTTTTCAGAAACGATGTCCTGATGCTGTCTTGAAATGAACCACCGGCTGCATTTCGCTCGTTGTAAGACACAGAACGAGCTGAAATAGAACGATTTCTGAAAGTTGACAATCCTGTGCTCTATTTTTTATTGTGATTGTGTCGTAGAATGATTTTTTTTTTTTTTTTTAAGTGAACCCGGTTACGCATTACAAGATTAAACATTGACAAGAATTAGTCGAGTAAGTATAAATTAAATTTTCACTTAAAAACCGATACTTATATTTTAATTTGAAAGGAATATGTAACTTTTTAATCTCTTTCTGTTAAAAACTTTTCAGCCACAGAATATAAAATATATTCTCAGTAATCTGGCGCGTAAAAGTACCTACCTTTTCTGAATGCATATATAAAATGCTTTTGTCGACTGCATTAATTTTTTTATTTATTCAGCTTTCAACTTCGATTATTTAGTCGTGTTGAATTTTATCAAACCAGAAGAATTGTACTAATTAATTAAATTGTCATCTGTAAGTTAAATATTCATGTTTTTTGAACGGTAAATTTTTTTAATAAAAATTAACGTAAAGTCCCTCTATTAATTTCATTACGTAATTTAATTTAAATTTCTTTTTATACAAAGATTAAATTATTTGTTTATTATACAAATCGGTTAATAAACAGTTTAAATTATCTATCCTATTTACCGTTCGTATTATATAATCAACTAGAAAACATAATAAAAACTGCTGAAATACGTTAAATTTAATATAGCTACTTTCAGATAATTTATCAGTTTTAGCAGAGTACATACTTGCATATTAATTATTGTCATTGCAAAATACCTGCAGAAGAAATATAAATAGAAATCTTACAAAAATAAAATAAAAGATTCACGCAAAATGCAGCATTGACTTTTTCCAATATCCATTTATGCATTAAAAGTTATTATACTACAGAATAACGCATCGAATTTCAGTTTTTCTATTTATTTTATCCAAACCGCACTCCATACTACTTTTTCCGCAAGTTTCTCTTTCATTAAATTTTTTTCTTTAAACTTTATGTTTTCATAAGCTGAAAAAAAGGCGAAAAAGTTCCATATCTGCTTCTACTTTTTATTTTTATACTCGGTACTAATCCGTGAGCATGCTCCCTTCGCCGTCATTATAAAAAAGAGTCAACACAAGCCAAGTAAATATTAGTTTCTCTCTAAAAAAAAGTATAAATTTGAATAGCAAGAAACCGTTTGCACAGCTACACACACTCCCTCCGAAGGCGCGTAAAAGTACCGCGCGTCTAACACACAACAGTGCAGCGGGACTCCGGAGGAATGCCGGATAACTCGGCGCCTCCAGAAGCGGCGCAGCGACTCGGCCGCGAGTGGGAACAAGCGGAATTCTCCGCGTGACTGTGTTCGCCTCGCCCATCCTCCACCCACTCAGACTCTGCCCGGCCGCGCCGGGGGAGGCTTGTTCGTTCTCCAGACAACAAGGGTTGAAGTTTATTAAGATTAAGGACTTTATTCGCAGTAATGCCGAGAGGTCGGTCGCGCCTAAACCTTCGCGCCGCTGCAGAATGTGCACGAAACTGGCTTAAGACTACCACTACGTATAATTACTATATTTAATATATATTACTTTTTTATTAGGGATTCTGTAAGACTCACGAAAAAATTTGAACTGGTCTTGTTTTGTCTAGTCGATTAATGAAGAGTCGAGAGACAATCGTCGAAATATTTTCAAGGCAAGTCCAAGAGTTAGTTTCTCCAGAACTTGATCAAGAAGACACTTGGAACAATAATCTTGTAAAATCTTGGTCTTGTTTATTTTTTAAATGAGCTTATTTCCTCAGTTTGACACATACAGTAAATGCTGTTGGAAATACAATTTACAGTAAATATAAAGTTGCTTATATTAATTATTAGTATAACACGTGCTATTTATTACATTGGCTTACATTTATTTATTTGAGTGTTCGTGAAATAATATCTCGTCCTTCGCTCAACTTAGTCTTATTTAGTAGACCTTCTTGTGTTATTATTATTGTAAATAATGTTACATACAATTCGGTTTCTCTTGCTAAATTTACAGTATCGTCATTTGAGTTTTAAAAAAAGTTAATATGTTTATTAAAGTTGAATCAAACCTACCTTTTTTCAATTATTTACAAATTTTTAATTTAATTAGCTTATTACTTTCAAGGAAATCTAAAACTAGTACTTACTCGTGAAAAGAAATGGTTGAGTAAAAAGAAAATAAATACGTAATAGTTTTTTAGATCACGACAAGAGCGATATTCTTTTTTATCTACACTCGAACAAGAGCAAAACAAGACTGTGAAAAACTTAAGAGTTTTCAAGACCAAGAACAATATTTTAGAATAAAATCTTGGCTCGTCTTGTCTTGCCTCGAGTACAATGCTCCGAGAGAGGACTTCGAATATATAATCGATAAACTTTCCTGTCTCAGATGATTGCTACATAATTCAGGCTATGAGACGCCGATCTGATAGATTGACAAGAAGTTTTAAGTAGTTAGAGTCAGTATACCGTCAGGCGCCACTGTGCTACGAGCGTCTTGCGAAGCTCGTACGTAAATGAAGTTGAATGAAAATCCAGAAGCTTCGCTCGGCATTGCTAAGTGAACGAGCGGAACTATTTTGGTCGATCACGTGACCCCCAGGCAGATTGATCGGTCCGTCTTGTGCGATCAGCCCGAAAAATGGCAAGGCCGAAAAAGAGAACCATAGGGGGCCGAACGGGAAAAAAGTCGAAATAAGAGGAGGGGTGCCGGGAATTTCGGGGTCGGATAAGTGCCACGGATGCGGCCGCGCATCCATCCATCGTTCGGCCGGCCTTTCTCTCGTTCGCCCGCCGCACGCTTCGTCCATCATCCAAATTGAGTAATAAGTCCCAGTCCGTCGCTGCGCCCCGGGGTCGCTCTAAAGGCGCGCCTTAAAACTTAATCTTGGATATTGGCGCTCGTGGGTTCCTTAGCCTCCCGAGGAGAGAGGCTCTCTCTCCCTCTCTCTTTCTCTTTCCTTTTTACAGGCTCTTCGCGACTTGGCGGAAAATCGCTCGAGCCGCAAATTCTCGAGCGCGCGGATGCTTGCGACGAGGTAAGGAGGTACGTGCATGCGACGCGCATATTTTATCCGACGTCGTCATCGCCGACGACGAAAGAATCCCGAGTCCTCACGACATCCAAGATGGCGTGCGCGGAGAGAGGCAGTATTTTTTTTTCTTTTAGGATGATATATTTTGTACTGGGGTGTTTAACGTTATATTCTCGGAGGTGTAATTTTCGCGAAATTTATTTCGCATGTAGAGGTAGCAGAACGGTAAATAATAGTTTTAAATAATAAAAACAGCTTTTATTTACTAGAGAAACAACGCCGTAATTAAGGCCAAATTACGAATTTCGCGGTGGTAAAGTATTAATTAATCGATATGAAACACTATGCTAACTATCTTTTAATATTCCATGAGCCTTACGCGGGTTTAGTTTGAAATCAAATACATTAATTGAATATGAGAAACTTTATTTGTAATACACTGAGAGAAATGTTTAGTAAAAATTATTATACTGTATGGGAAAATGGTTACAGACTGCCATAAATATAGTAAAAATTACAATACTGTCTGACAAAATTTACTATATTTTTTGAAAATTTTACTATATAGTATAGTAATTTTTTTCATAATAGTAGTCTGTAACCACTATCTCATACAGTATAGTAATTTTTACGAGAAATACTTCGATTTGCAATAAACTACACTATCCATAAATAAAAATAAAGGTAGTGTTTAATTGGATATCAAGGTCTGAGTGTACTTGCCTGTTTCTACTTCTATTTATTAAACCCACAAAATTATTAAGGTTTATTTTTCTCTAAAAGTATCAGATTTATTTTTTAATTATAAATAATATATACACAGATATTTTCTAACAAATTTTTTTATCTACAAAAAGGGGACATGATCGGATAGCTTTGTTAAACTGATATTACTGATATAGAAAACCTATGACTAACAAGATCAAATATTTCTCGGGAAATATAGCATTCACATAAAACTTTTTCGATATTTCTTTCTTAATGTAGATATGAATATTTATACCTGCATTAAAAGAAAGAAATGTAAAAAAGAATTTTACAAGTAATCACTACAGCATGCCGATTGAAACGCTGATATTTCTACTTATATTTCGCGGAGTCGCATCTTTATTTTTTTCACCTGCAGTTTTGCGTATACCCACTACACTGAAATTAAGCCCCGTTAGCTTTGCCAAACAAATATCGAAAAGAAAAACTTCGCTGAATCACACCGCAAAATTAATGAATAGCAGCGCAAACCGAGCTGCTAAAGTAAAAAAGCTCCGATCACTTCGCAAAAAGATTAAACAAAATAGCCGCCGGTCGATCAGCTGCTTTCTGCGGCTTATAGCGCGAGCGAGAGAGCACAGCCCACACCGGACGGCGGCGCGGTTCGAGGCGCGAGGCGGCTATTCCGGAATAATTATGACGCACGGGCAGTCGCTGGTCTGGTCGTTGGCCGAGGCGGGGGTTTATCGCGGCGCGGGATCGTCTCTCCCCCTTGGCGCGCGCGCGCGCCGCACGCGGCTCTCTCTCTCACGTGAGGCCGCTATCCGGCCGGGCGAAAATAAAAAGCGAGAGCCCTCGTAAATACATCGGAGACCATTAGGGCCGCCCACGGGTGGGGGAAGCTCGAGCGAGCGAGAGAGCGAACCCGATAAATTGCCGGAATTAAGATGGCAATTATGCGAGCTCGGAGCTCTCTCTCTCTCTCTCTCTCTCTCTCTCTCTCTTGCCTCGATGTTGTCCGGGCAGCGCGTGCTCCACTTCCTATTCTGTTATTTCAGCACGGGACATTTATTTGCTTGTCGATTGGCATTTTTCTTTCAGTTTTTTTTTCTTTTTCTTAAAATGCAGCTTACTCCGCGGTTTTTATGAAATATTTGCTCGTCAGAGAAAGGGTAAATATCTTACTTAATTCACGGTTTACCAGTGTTGTTTTCCTGGATAGACCATCAAATCATTTTAGCTTGTTTCATTTGCTCTGTCAGTCGTACTTTGCATATGAGTATCCCAAGGAAAGAAAAGTTTCTTTTGAAAATCAAACATTTTAGTAGAAAGTATAGTAAAATTTGCAAGACTTATTTTTGATTTTTCGAGTCTGTCCCTGTTACAAAACAGTATAGTAATTTTTACAAGAAGTTTTCTCTCCACGTCGCTATATAGCAGCCTAATGAATGTTGCTGTTACTTTTCAGTTTCCGGATAATTTCAGATGAAAACGTGTCTATAGACTAATTTAGTGAGGCCAGGTGACCAGTATGTGTCTTATAAGATGATCGTCTCGTCGCTTAATCCCCAGATTAATTAGCCAATAAAACCGATGGATGGATTTTATTTAACGAGCCAATTTAAGTCGGCGTACCGACTGGTGCTTCCGCTATCTCACCGCCTGCACTCATTTATACCCCTGGATAATTGCTAATCAGTTGGGGCTACTAATTAACGTACATAAACGTACTAGCCGAGCAAAAGGAGAGAATCTAATACGAAGGGGAGGGGGAGGGAGTATCGTCGTTTCTTGTTAGGTATGGGCCAGGGCGTTAACCGAAGCCCCCATAAATTCGCCGGGGACAAGCCGAGCTCAAAGCGGGCGCGCGACGTTCCAATTTCGGCTAGCGATGTTCTCTTAGCGTGCAGGTGTCCAGCAAATGACACTACTCGCCAAAGAAATTTTGTCATTGATTTAACGAGTTTAGAGAAGAAAAAGACTTTCATGTGTAATTATAGTCATGAATAATTGTTCTTATTTTGATTATCAATATTCACATCAAATTGATGCGTTTAAGAATTCTTTAGGCTTATTAATAATCAAATTTTAAACTTCTAGTCACAATTGTAGTTTTTTATTATTTAGTTGTATTACGTGCATTTCCTATTTTTTGGTATTTTAAATCCTGTAAAGGTGAATAAATTTTCACTGAAATAAGCGAATACTTAAAAATTCCTACACTTATTGCAACAAGTAATAGACATTTGACAGGAAATAAGGGTATTTTAGTTAATTTTACTTATTCTATTTTATATAAAAGTGTATATTGTTACAAATTTTTATAAATTTAAGTAGAGATGTAAAGCCTGTTTCAATAAATAAATTGTGTAAGAAAGATGATCTCGCACCTTTAACTTGTGAAAATAGTACACAAAAAATATCATTACCTACATTTCGATAATGTTTATTTGACAGCTTTAATCAGAAACTTTTCGCACTCAACCTCAGTAAAGTAACAAATTTTACTTAAATATTATTTTCTAAATTTTCTGATCAAAGTAGTAAAATAAATGCTACAGAAAACAAAGATCATAGTTCATTTAACGTGATTTTCCGCTAAAATATGCTTTGTTCGATCTAATGAAAATGAAATATCTATAACCAAGACAGCTAAAAATCTTTCAAAACAAGTAATAGAAAAGTACACGTAAAACACGGACAAAAAGAATCTCCAGTCAGTTTATTAAAGAACGCAACAGTCCACTCTTATAAGAGGAAGTTATAATTCTCAAGCATACTAATACGATTATGAAAGGCTAATGCACATTGCGCATTCTAAGAAGAGGGCCGAACGGGTCAAGGATGCAACAAATTAATTAAAAAGAGCTCGGATTAGAGCGTGCGGAGGGAGAGACGGGAGGCGGAAAAAATGCAGGCGGATAATCCAGCCGTAATTCCGCCTTTTACTGCTCCACTGCGCCCGCAGCAAGACGAGGCACGCGCGTGCAAGGAGAAAGAGGCTAATCCTGTTATAGTCTAGGCGCGAGCGCTCTCTCGCCCACCGCGCAAAATAATGCGCTTTTTATTACGCGCGCGAACATTTTCGGCCGTGGCTACGAGAAGGAAAAAGCAGTTCGCGCGCCGCCTGGATTATGAATTAAATTTCAGTCTGACATGGATATGCGCTACGAGAGAGAGAGAGAGAGAGAGAGACGGAAATAGAGATAAATAGATATATAGAAGAGAGAGTGAGAGGGTAAGAGAGAGAGAGAGAGCGAGAGATAAATAGATATATAGAAGAGAGAGTGAGAGGGTAAGAGAGAGAGAGAGAGAGAGAGAGAGCGAGAGAGAAAGAGATACCGAAAAAAAGAGAGAGTGAGATCGAGAAGAAGAGAGTGAGAGAGAGAGCGAGAGAGAAAGAGATACCGAAAAAAAGAGAGAGTGAGATCGAGAAGAAGAGAGTGAGAGAGAGAGAGAGAGTGAGAGAGAAAGATGAGCATATTATTGCATGGCATCATTGGCCATTCGCGCCTTCTGCGTGGGAGGGAAGTCTTGTACTTTGGTGTGTTGCGAGACCGCGCCGAACATAGTCTAATAAAGTTGCGACGCCAGGGCAGTCGGGAAACCTCCCTTGACGTTCCGTATCTGGATTACTTGGCTGCATTTTTGTTCGACCGTTACCTCGTGACTTCGCGTGTAACCCTGTTCCGCGTAGTTTTTATATGCAGATTTTCTTTTTCGCTTTCGTGAGAGGGTATATTTATGATTTTAAAAGTCGGGAATTATTTATTTGGTGAAAATGGTATTTGTTTTTTAATTTGAAAAATGTTTTATTATTAATTTTTGTCGATATATAATATTACCATATGCAGCTATACTTTAGTTTTATAACGCATCATCCGTATTATATTGATTTTAAATTGAAAAATTTAATAATTCTTTGTCGATTTATTGTTATTTTCAGGCTCTTTTCTTTATTTCTACAAAGTGCTTGTATTTCGAGCACAGTCAATTCGTTCCTTTTCCTCGATAGGATTCTTCAAGAGTATGTCAAGAGAAAAATTCTTATGAACTAAATTCTTTTATTTCGGAAAAATGCTCGAAATACCTACTTGTACTTCAGAATACCTGTTTCCGCTGTAAATATTGAAGTTTTATTCAAAATGCATGGAATATTCCAGAACCATTGGCACTAATTCTATTGTATTTAGATAAAAATTATTATGAAAGTAAAAATAATAATTGACCTAAAAACTTATATAGGAAGCTCTTTTCTTGCAACTTATACGTGATGATGATAATCGATTGTTCAAATTTATTATCTCACCAACATCAATGCACTTGTTGATTATAAACGTATGGGCGGAAATAGTTTTGAATGCAGTTTTAGTTAAATTTTTTATTTTATATAACAAGTATATTCATCTTAAATCCTCTTGGTGATATTACTTTTGTTCCTTCTTGATTCACTTCTCAGTATTAATTATTTTAAATTATCTAACCATCGAATAAAATTTTAATCAGAGATTTAGTTCATTTTACAATGAACAGCGTTTTTTTTTATTTACTCTACTGGTAAGAACTTCTCACCCACCCGCGAAGAATTACAATTAAAAAAACTAGACAAAATTTATAGAAATGTATTTGGACTCATTTACTTTAATCTGTTTTTTTATCTGCTATATTTATTCACAATTTACTTAACGTCATCGATTTAATTTAGACCATCCAAAAAATGTTTAAAGCGACAGAATCGACGAAAAAAATTCTACACGGTGACCGAGCTCAAAATCGTGTCACGTAAAAAGAAAATTTCGCCGGAACAAAGGAGCGGGTCTGCGAGCGCACAGTCAAATCCCAGCCGGGCGGTCCACCAAGTGCTCGAGACTCGGGGCCGACTCATTCACGCGCACTCGTGGCGGCTCTTCGCGGAGCTTTTGAAGCCTCGGCAGGCCACGCAGCGGTGCGCCTTCAAGCCAGATAGCCGGCAGCTGAGAAAGAATCGGGTCGGGTGTTGGGCGCGATAAAAGGCAGGCTACACCCGGGGGTGGTCGGGGGGATGGGTGCAGGCGGTGGCCACCTCGTTCCGTCCCGGAGAGAGTGACGCGCGTCCGCTAAACTTTAACCCTTAAATGCACTTCGACGGGCGGCGGGGGTCGCGAGCGTGAGTTGGATACGGTGACGCAGGCCTCCGCTGACGTTGACGCGGGACGTCGGCTGGCGGCAGCTTATTGCCGGCTGCTGAACTGCCGAGTTCTTCGGGCATGGCTTTAGGCTTCTTGCGCCTTCGCCTTCGCCGGGTGGAGATGCTTTTAGTTCGGTCGAAACTAGATGGAAACTTTACGGGGGAGGGGGGAAATGTAGTGCAAATATAAATTGACATGTTTTAGTTCTAATTCGATGGATCTGATGGGTGGATTAACGTTGCAGGTTGTTGACAAATATATGATGGAGAGACTTGGGCAAAATGGATTTATTTTGGCTGTATTGTGTATTACGTTCTAGCTAAAATTTCCAATCGTGCAGGTAAATCATATGTGCTATTATTTTACTGCATTGAAAAAAAAAGTTAGTTGTTCAATAAATGTTTCTTTAAAAAATGCGAATGAAATAATATCTTTGTGTGATAGCTAAAGATATTTTTTTAAACTATTAAAATTTAGCAATAAAAAAAATATTTAGTTTATGCGACGGAGTTATTTACTTAACACCTCTTAATTAAAGAAATATTTTTTTGAAATTACCTGATCTTTTTTTTTAAGTCTGCCATTTATTAAAAAAAAAAATAATAATAATTTACATATATTTTTTTTTATTTATTTGTTGTTTTGTATCTAAATTTTCGAATGAGATTTAAATTTAATTTACTTCTTGTTGTATTCAAGCAATCTTTTATTTTTGTCAACATGTCCATTTTTTCCTAGCTACCCCCAATCAATATATCAATATCATATTTATTTGGTTAAAATAAATAGACTAAAAGTATTGAAAATTGTAATCCGAAAACAATAAAATTCAACAAAATAAAGTGTAAACTAAAACCTAGTGGCTGAAAGAATGAAAAGAAACTACGCACCAATAGGACTAATGGATGAAATACGACTACTATTATTGTATTTTGTTTAGACTGGAGTGTAATGTGAAAGATAAAACAGACGTGAAAGAAAATGCAGATGAAAAATAGAAATATTTCGCCAATATCGAACAGCATTGATTTCCAGATTGAACTGGATCAATTTTAGAGTACTCAAAATTAAACAATTTTTCATTTACAGTAGTTAAATCCGAACTACCAATTTGTACCCGCTAAATTTATTCCAGTGACATTTCACTGTTCTTCAGTCAAAAGTATGTCACTGCTTTCTAATTCAGTGGGATTTCACGGGATTAAATTCAGAGAGAAACCAGCTTAGTATCACCGCAATAACAGAAATCTTCTAATACATTTTCATGCACCTTTCATATTATCGATTGAATATTTTTAATAATTTTAATTTCGAACCCCAAAGCCTCTAGCGCATACAATCCGCTCGACAGTCTGGCTACACTTGCGGCATAACGCCAGGCTTACTCGACTTAGCCGCGCGAAAATCATCTGCCGGCAAGTTGCTAAACCGCGCGGGGCCAAAAAGACGCGCGCGGGCTACCAAAAAGCCGCGATAAGCCTGTGGGCAACCGGGACGACATCGGCCCGCGGAGTCGACAAGAAAGGCTCGTGGGACGCGGATGGGGTTGGGGGTGAGCGTGTCGCCGGGCGCCACCTACTACACCGTAAAAAAGTTGGCCGACGACGACGACGCCTCGGCGCTGTAACGTCGGGCCGGTTTCTTGCGCGGCAGGCGCGCGGGAATATTCGCGGGACTGCGAGCGGACGAAAAGAGCCGGCTCTCGTGCACTTACGTCCTCCTCCCCGAGGAGGCGTATTATGTGACGGGGGTGGCTTTAACGACGGAGCGAGGGGGGGAGGGCAAAAACGCGAGGCGCCGTCGTCCACCGGCGAGGCTGCGCCGTATGTATAATGCCGTGAATATTTCATGCAAAAAAGATTGATGCCGTTTTGAGTATATGGAGAGGTAAGTTAGGTGGGTGCAGGGAAGGGTTTTTCACTTTGGAGGTTAAAATACTTGATGCGGTCACAATGTGGGATGAATTTTTTGTGGGAAATTTCCGCTTGAAACGCATTGTTCTTAAAATAGGTCTTGAAGATTTACTGCGTTAAGTAGATGACTTGAGTCTTTTTTATGTCACTGTGTAAGTCGTATTGGATCGAATGAATCCAAAATCTTTTAAAAAGGTTCATCGTTGCGTGTAATAAGCGAAAAATAAGTTGCTGTCTACTTCGTTGATGCCTTTCCAAATAAATTTACGGGATAAACTTGATAGTTTCGTAATTATATATCTATTGAAGCTATACTCAGTTTGATGACTCTTAAAAACAAAAGAGTGGATACACTATTCCGAATTACTACATCAACTACTAATAGTAAATTTCTAATTCACGAATTTAATTGTAGTAAGTAATTGACATCTACTGATTGACCACTGCAGGGAAACTACTTAAAATTAGACATATCTCCAAATATACGTATTCAGTAGTGGGCAATGTTGTATGGGTGTTAAGTAATTCTTCAATAGTTCACAATATTTTATACTGTTATCCAGCAGCTGAACAGTGGGTCAGATAGTGATTTTACTCAGAAATTAGAAGTAGTATCAGACGCAAGTAGAAACAGTCGGGTACAGCAAGATACGTTCGTTCATTAAAAAAAAATTTGCTCAAACAGTAATATAAAGATATTCATTAGATATTGAACTTTCAGAAATTAATTTACAGCAAAAGAACGAAGCAAGAGGCAATCCCATCTCGATATAGGCATTCTCTTCGCTCCGATCCGCCTGAAACATGCAGGAAACTCAAGTCGCGGAATTCGCCGTAAAACGCATCTTTTTCCCGCCGTCGGATCCGCGCCGTCATCGGAAAATCACCTCGAGAGCCCCCGTAACCCCCTCGAGGAAATGATCTCGAGCAGCGCGGATAATAAGGAATGCGGGCGCGCATTACGAGACAAGACGGTAAATATCTCGAGCCCCGGCCGGCCGCGGCTGAACTCGGCGGCTTCTTCGCCCGGGCGGAGAGCCCTCCAAGTCGGGCCGCGCAACCCTCCAGCCGCGCGCGCACACACGCCCGCGCCCAAGAGGCTCTTCCAGCCGGCCCACGGCATGCAAATATTGACTACCCTGTGCCCTCTCTCCCTCTCCTTCTCTCTCTTTCGCTCTGTCTCTCTCTCTCTCTCTCTCTCTCTCTCTCTCTCTCTCTCTCTTTCGCTCTGTCTCTCTCTCTCTCTTTCACTTCGCGAGCTTGCGCACCGGAGGCTAGCTGTACTATATACAGTCGCGATGCTCCATGGAGAACAGCTGATATTTTATACGCTGCTGGAATTTTAAGAGACTGATGAGAAAAAGGGAGGAGGCAACTTTGTTATCTTTTCGAGATAATAAGGGATTTTTAAAATTATTTTTTCATTTTTTTTTTCAATGTTGATAGACTAACTGTATTTTAATACACGATGCCCGATCTAAAATAATCACTTGATTTAATCATGTATAAGCTAAATGACGTGATTAATCAAGTGATTTTTTTATTTAAAAATCACGCAATTAAATCTCATTGCTTTTGAAAAAATACATGATTTGATATGGGTTGTTTGAAAGCTCCAATAGATTTAATATCTATCTAAAAGGCGAGGAAATTTTATATTTTGCTTCGTTCGATTTGAAGTAGATTAAAAATAAATATCGCGTTTATAATGCTCTTCATACGAATTACTCGAAATTTGTTTAAATTGTTAGACAGTCATTTAATCTAAAAAGTCCTCGTAATGTGATTATGTACAATTTTAAATGTACATGCACAATCATCTTTGTTTATGTAGTTGTTTAAATTTTTAACTGGTAAAATATTTAATGGACGCTTGAATCTAGTCACAATCGAATAAAAGCCAATATTGAAATGATAAATATCCTCTTGAAGAACCTGAAAAGTACAGCGATAAAAGATAACGGTGAAGTTATTTTATAGTCTGATTAAATCTACGCATATTATTTTAGACCACATTTAAACGCTAAATATCGCAACATTTAGTGTTAAACTCCCTCCAAATTACCAGATAAAATGGGCATACGCGAGGACCAAATCTGATATTAGTAAAATCATAATAGGAATAACTATTATATACAATAACTATTAAAAATAACGATTGTAGGTATAATTATTATTTTATTCTTTATAAGAAGGGTTTACTGCACTACGCGAAGATAAGTTAGTGTGGTGATTAAAGAAGTTTTATTGAATTTTACGAATTTATTGAAAAAGTCTGCGCGTAAAATCCAAGATGCGGCTTACGTGTTGGCTTATGCGGCGCTAAATCATTTTTCACGACTAATAAACGATAAAGAAAGGAAGAATCTCCCTCGGCTAATTCAAGAGGCATAAATTGTTAATTCCATCATCGCGAGTCCATAAACATCGAGCTCCGCGTGCGCCAAGTAACTCGTGCTTCTTCATTATAATCCAAGGCCGCTTGGGTGCACTTCGACAAAATCCCCCGCGCACCTGACCCTTGCGCCTCCCTCTCCGTCTTGCACTTCTTCACGCTCTGGTCGCAACTCCACTTATAAAAGGCCGGGGTTTAAATTTTTAAATATGAGCAAACGCCCGAGCAAGAAAACTGCGCGATTAAATGTTTTAAGCCACCATCTAAATCCCCCGTAGAATCTCCTCTCGACGGGTCTTTTCTTAAACTTATAAGAGCCGACGTCCGCGGAGACCGCGCGGCGAATTATCCGACGCCAGCCCGGTGTATGATGTTATTGCGCTATGCATAGGTAATTTCATTTCGCTCTTTTTTATACGCAAGACTCTCTCTCGTTGTAAACTGCCAGCTGTCGTAACCTCGTCCTATAATTTTTCTCTCTTTTTTTTTTCTTCTCCGAAGTCATTTTACGACGTGCAAGATTTACCCGCGCGGCGTAAAAACGGCAGTTGTTCGTTAGGTAATTTTCACGTGACTTTTTATCGAGAAGAGCCGCGCCCAGGCTTGTGTCGTGGACACTGACATCGCCGCAATCGCGTAAAAGAGTTTAATTGTTGTGCGAAATTCCCGTGGACTTTTTGGTCAGTTGAAAATGCATTTCGCGCGGCAATCGCGTTGCGAAAGTTTACGCTTCGCGGAGGGAGTGGGGTGCTATGTAATATTTTCGTAACAATTGCGCATGATGTTTTGAATGAGGGGCAAAGTTTTAAATTAATTTTGCCGGGAATTTAAGTGCGCGGCGCCGGAAAATTTATAATGCACTTACGAGTGTTTACATAGTTTTGATTTTCAGAACAATGAGTTTTCATTGTCCGCTGCATTACTCCCATTATCTTCAAGCTAATTTTGTTTTGTTATTACATTTTAATTTCGCAGTTTACATTTGTGATGGTGGCGAAGTTATACTCTGCATTTTGTTGGTTTAATTTATCATACAAGCTTAAATATTTGCCTATTCCAATATTTTTATACTTAATGGAAATTATAAGGATTTTGTTTATAAATATCACGTTTTTATTTATTTGTTCGCAAATAATCGCGCAAATAGAATTTGAAATTTAATTTATAAAATAAATCATTTAAAGTTCAGCCAAAGAAAGTCTAAAACAATATTTCAGAATAAAAAAAAAAGGGAGTAAAATAAACGAAGTACGCAGAAGAAAAGAACCTATAAAGATTTTTTACATCCCAGCCTGTTTTATTGCACTCTTTCCGGCCTCCCTCCGGCCCTCAGCGCCGTCCTCCCACCCGCGAGCGGGAAAAAGTTAGCTTTTTAAAATTTCAGGAAACATCGAGAGATCGCGCGAGTGCGCTCGAGTTAGTAATCGAAGTATCCGAGAAATTCCGGCCGAATCTTCCCGTACGAGTTGGTGGTCAGTGCTTTTTACGAAGTTAGCGCGCGAGCCTCGGACGAGGAAGAACTCGGTGAGTAGGTGTGCGGAGTGAGGAGGGAGGCCGGGAAAGAGAAAAGGCGAGAGATAGAGCACGCCGAAGTTTCGACGGACGAGACACTCTTAAGCCGGCGCTCCGACGGGGTAACTTTTTGAAATCGGACCGGAGGGGCGCAGACGAACGGCCGGCGTATGTGCGCGTTAGGTTCGCGCGGCCGCGCTTGTTCTATGGAAATGCGATTTGCGAGTTCGTTGGGCGCCGCGAGGGGAGAATATTCCGGAGAGGCGGTGCCCGGTGGCACGGAAAACAAATGTGAAGAGGATGCCGGAATCCGCGCCTGATAAGTGGATCAATCCCGGGAGTTAGAGAATTTTTTTAAGGGCCCGGGGAATACGCGTGGAAATATTTGAAACGTGAAAAGTATTATTTTATGCAATTTTAGGAATTTAGAAATAAGTAATTTTTTGTGCAAAGTGTGCTGCAATTGTGTAAAGTGTAAATTACCTCCGTCCATTATTGTTTGCTAAAGGGATAATTACACCTCGTCTAATGTATTGAATAGATTTATTTTTTATATATTATATTTATATAGATTTTATATTTTATAAATCAGTTACAAGATGTAATATTTAACTTATAAGACTAAATCAAAAACTTATAGAAATATAAATAAATAAATTTATCTTTTATAACGAAAGGCGCATTATAAGCCAATCTATCGCAACTCGCTTTATAATTCCAAATGCTTTTTTTCACTTTAAATGTAACAATTATGTAATTGAAAATGCGTTATGTATACTTTTAATTTATCTTACTTGCAAAAATTTAAAATTTTTCAATTTAAATACTCTAGTCATTTATGACACATCACAACTGTGTTAAACATTTTTTGAATGAAAGAAACTTACACAATAGATGATAAAATTCGCTAAAAACTCATTATAAAAGAATATCTTTTCACAAAAAAGTAATACCAATTGCTTTTTTTTTTATTGATTTTCACAAATACCGTCTACCGTATACCATAAAATAATACTGTGTGTATTACTCATCACCTAAAAATATTTTACCGTTAAATTTTAGCTTTTAATTAAAAACGTTAAAAACCCGTAAAACTTTCTATTAAATTTTAATTAAACGAATGCTTTGCTTAACGCAGCTGAGAAAAAAAAAGCATTTCGTTCGCAAAATGTATCATTCGTTAAAAAGGATGCGTGAAAAAGTATTCCGCAACGCAATAAACAACAACTCTGTGTGTATTATGTACACTAAAAAAAACAAAAAGACTATAATATACAGTACTTTAAAACAAAAGTACCGCGAGGTAGAGTCGAAAAATCACGAAGTGAAATTCCTGGGAGAGGCAGCTCTTGAGCGAAATCGCAGGTCATGCGGTGGGATTCCGCAAGCTCGCCCTGCCCCCTCGGAGAAACTCATAAAGCGGCATCAAGCGACGGGCGTATTTCGCCGGCGAGCGGTAGACGGAGGGGGGATCCGTCGTCGGGGGCCGATCACGTAGCCCGCGCGCGGCGATACACCGTCGAGCAGCGGCTGGCCGACATGAGCACCCCCCGGCGCACAAAGGGAGGAAGGGAAAAATCTCGGTGCACCGTCCTCCCTCACTCTCTCTCTCTTCTCGTGTGCAATAAAACGACGCTTCGAACGCGGGCGCCGGCTTTGCTTGACGGCGGTGCGACCGAATTCTCTCCGACGGCCTGGCGCGTTGACTTTCTGAATTTTTATGCAACTATTATTCTCCCTTTTTTCCCGGTGCTGAATACATTTTAAAATTTTAGCCTCCATTGTTGCGCTTTGGAACTTTTCCTGTGCGTGCGCGTATTTTTTTTTTTTTTTTTTTTTTTGTAGTTTAGTTTTTTTTTTTGTTATATCTATATGTACGTGCTTAACTTTTTTGGGGCGAGAAATATTTTGCGCACCGTCATTTAGAAGCGTGCAGTTAGTTGCGTTTATTGTTCGAAGGATCACGTCAATATATTGATGAATAAAGAAAAGCTCCGTTTATTTGAGAGCCCAATGAGAAAAAAACAGTTAAATTTACAGAAGTCTCACTTGCTTTTTTAACAGAGCACTTTTTATGTACACTGGGAAAAAAATTTTGTTGGCTCAACGATTCGTGCTGTTAAATGCTTTCAATAGAAGAAGTTATTATTTGTACAGTGACATCTTTGATTATACGGAGGTATCGTTCAGATAACAAAAAGACTCTGTCAAAACTCAAAATAAATTCTACGCTATCAAAATAACAGTGATGCTATTAAATAGTGTAATTATTAGATTAACAGTGGAATAGTTAAATTAACAGCTTTCTTCTGTTGGAAGTATTCAACAACGCGAATCATTAATCCAACTAAATTTTTTTCTCAGTGTAGCTACAACCGATCTGTCATGCAGAATTTACATGAGTCAGTGATAATCTTTACTGTAAATTCGTCAGGTAGCACCATCATTATGCAAAAACTACAAGATGTATAGTGAGCGTCAATAAATACAAGCTGACGATTTAGTATATATTTTTAACAGTTTTTATTCCTCTGTGCACCCATGGTTTCTAAATATTTTATTTATTTTATTCATTTTACCTCTGCAAACATTCATTCGACTTGCCTATATACGCAAAATAGACTGTGCCTCAGGGAAAACATTGAATATTCTTTAATAAAGCCCCCGACGATTATGGCGAAAAAAAAAGAAAGAGAGAGAGAGAGAGGAGATAAAAGAAGGTAGAGAACAGCCAGGCTAATTATTACTAAGCTCATAAAATATCATACCGCCATTGGCATAACGATATTACGAAGGACATTAGCCTGAAAACTGCATACCCCAGAATAAGCATGAATCCCAATGGGTGTGCGCTTTCTGCAGCGTGGCTCGGCACGGAAAACCTCCTGGACAACCAATTTGGTCGTGGCGCGCGCGACAAAGACAGACGGAGGGACCGCACACGCGGCGCGCCGCCGAGCATACACACCCCCTGGACAAATATACGGTGCAACCTTCTCTCGCGCGACTGCTTAAAATTCACCCGATGCCACGGGGTGGCTCGTCTTTTCGGGGAGGGAAGGGGGAAGGGGGTGAACGAGCCAGTGTACACTATCTTTCTTAGACGAGGGCAGGGCGAGCGGCACAAAATTGAAAATCCGATTTCGCCGCCCTGCGGGATTTTCGCGAGCGAGTTAAGGCGCGCCGCTCGCGCGAAATGACGCGAGCGTGGACGGAGATCCAAGCAGGAGGCGACTCGCGAGAGTACCCCCTACCCCGGATGTGGCCCGTCGTGGACGCGGAATGACCCGCGGCACGACGTTGCCACGCTGTGCGATTTGAATTTGATACTGGCTGAAGGAACGCCGCTCGTTTAGCTTCTGAGATGTTACGGGAATTTTAGATTTTTATGTGTTTTAGGGGGTGGTATCTCTTTTACGTGGTTTAGACTTTTTTTTTTACTTTGGACGAAAGTAGCGGAGGGACAGTAGTTATACTATTGGATTTTCTTTTAAAAGTTCTGTTTTAGTAAAATCGTGATTTCTTGAAAAACGATACTCTTCGTTTGTAACACACACAGTTTACTTATACTGACTATAATTTACTCATTGCGACATTTGCAAATTATTTTAACATTTTTGTTCTTGTTGGGTTGTTTATCAAGAACAGAAAATAATTATTGAAGACAGAGTTGAATTGTTAATGAAGAACAATTTTAAAAATGAAGCTTAAATTAAAAATGAGAAACACGAACTATTCGTAGAAAAATAACTTGTTAAACTTAGCCATTTAAATTCTAACAGCAATAAAAATTTGACTGTCCATCCTACAGACCTCCGCCCCGCTGATATTTTTATTTCTCTTCTGTAGGACTCCGATAAGGGACTTTCCCCTTCTTCGGAATTTCTGGAACTCCTCTGGAATTTTTCATAAGGAAACTTTTGCAAAGAGTTACTAACAATGTATTTACGAACCAAATATTTATGCGGTGTAAGAGAGGCAATTACAGTTTTGGCCCAATCTAGTAATGTTTCATATTGTCAATGAAAATTGTGTATCGATAATAGTTTAGGTTGAAAAAGGATACAGCAGTAGTTCTTTATTTAGTTTTATTTTCATTTTGACTGATGACAATATAAACCAAGTGGCACAAAGAAAACAAAAAGTGATTTAAACCATCAATGGAAAAGAGTGTTCCAAAACTGAAAATAATACGAACCGACACAACGTCAAAGAGTCGCCACCAACCTTTTTTGCAAGATAGAATATCACCACTTTGAACATTGCAAAGTAAATACGATATTGCGTTGTGTGCACGCTTAAAGGGCATATTACATAAGAGTTTGACAAAGCGCATTTTTTCGAAAAATCGCTTCAAAGTGCAACTGGGAATTTTTAATCAAAGATCGCTTTTTTCACTCTCTGGGGAATATTTCATTTTTTATTTTTCAATATGAAATTTTTATAATTCAACGCGAAACGAAAATGTAATAAAAGGATAGTGAAATATTTAAAAAATATTGGCTATTTCCTCCAAAAATTCGGTAAATTCAAAAGTTGCAAAATATTACGACGATTATGCAAGAGAAGAAAGTAGGAAAAAATAATGCCAGTCGCGTCGTACGAGTCAGCATTAAGCTAAGCCTTGGATCCGCCGCGGCTGGTGATCCTCGACCTCTCCGTCTGCTCAAGAGGCCGCATAAAACGCGCGCATATATCGTGCGCACGTCGGACACTCGGCGCCGGCCACACAGCCAATTTCGCGCGTATACCACGTGAAATTTCGGCAGCGCACGCGAGTTCGATCATTTCCATGTAGATTTCTCCGAATCTCATCCGCGAGGAAAAACTAATCAAACTCCGCGGACGGGTAGCTCTAACCCTCCCCCTTGACTTCCCTCTTTCCCTCGAGAGAAAAATATCTGCGGAACCTACGCGGATTTCAGGGCTGCCTTACATGGAGCGAGGCAGGCCTTTTTCCTCGCGGAGAGGAAGGACGTTCGATTTACGAGCGAGACGCATTTATGCATTACGTGCTAGACTTCCAGTTCCGCGAGTATTTACTGCGGTGCGCCATTATTCTTTTGTTTGCTCTCGAGGAAGAATATTTTATTTAATTTCATGATGGAATGTACTTCGTTTGGTGTTTTGTGAATTAACGTATAATATATATTCAATGTAAATAATTTCTAAATACCTAATCTATATAATTAATAAATACCATGCAGACATCCTAAATGTTGCTGTTTTTTTCTATGTGAATTAAAGCATATTAAACTAATGAAAGTACTACTCTTTTGCAATAGTTATTATCTTACTAAATATGGCAGTTTATTTTCAATGTAACTTAA
>JAWWEN010001200.1:0-83506 GCA_035582955.1 Sycophila texana | reverse complement strand
TCTAGCGCTTAGAAATTTTCATGCGACGTTGCAAATATTTGAATTGTTCTTCGAGTTTCAATTCGAGGCGAGTGTATTCTAACATTATTGTGTTACTTCTTTTTTGATAATGAATTTTAATTACTCCGTTTTATTTAACAAGTAAATATCATTACAACGAATTGCGCAGTCAGTAACAAAAAAATATATTTTAGCGTTTATAATTTCTTACAAGCACTGTTTTAATTATCACTTTAATCTGCATATTTTATTTTGCAGGATGCTATCACTACAAATTGTACCCTTAAATGTTCCATTAAAGCGCCACCCTTTTAATAATCAGCTGAAGGAGAGCACAATGCGGTTCCTCGTATAATCGGCTTAGCATCCTTTAGGAGAGGCGGAGCACGAAATTACTCGAAAACGAGGAGATCCGGGATCCCCGGGAAATCCGCGAAAGCTGCCGGCCACTGCGTCTTCCTTAGTCCGCGACAAATTGACACCCGATGTGCCCGGCGGATCCGCCCCGGGCAAGATCGATGGACGGGTACCGAGACCACGTGGGCGTCTCCCGCGACTCGTTAGCACCACCAGCCGTCGCTGATACGCTCAAAGGATGCGTGCATCCTAAAGCGACCACTAAATTGACGCCCATGTGGAAAACGTGATACCAAAAGCGAGCTCTCCCTTGTTTGAACTTGAACAGGAGTTTTCTCGAACCATATAAACATTACTTCGATTATTGATGACACACTTTGTAGAATAGTCTTTTTCACGTTTTAAAGAGACGGTATTCTATTAATTTTTATCGAAAATTGTATGTATGTTCATATGTTATTTATTTTTATAATATACTTTTTGGAAAAAACCGAAAATCAATTTTGTTAACTATCTTTGTTAAAAATATATGAGATTCTTCCCTGAAAATTTAGGTGAATGTTTCTTTATAAAGTTTATAAAGTATCTATATAAATATTATTAACGCAATAAGAATATTTAAAAATATGCATTATTTAATATTTTGTTTTCTCAAAATATAATTTAAAATAAGCTGGCGTGAAATTAGGTACACGTGGTACAGAAAGGTGTATTATCGCCAAGCTTGATGAAAAACACTCATGCAAACTTACTAAATAAAATCCTTTGAGAAATTTTCAGTTCATAATTACTTAGGGAAATTGGCTACAGATCCGACCTGTACAGAGCAATTTTACATTAAATTAATCCTTTGATACGTGAAATAAATTTTCCCTTCTACATCCGATCTCCTACACACTGTGAATACAAAACAAGGAAGCAAAAGAAACTGTCCTTTCTCACATTTCCTTACCCAGAATGAAATGAAAATTCCTAGAGTAAACAATCCGAAAGATACATAAAAGAAAAAAAATTGAGGTTGGCCATCTGAATTATTACCTGGACGTCGTGAACGGAGTTAGAGTACAAACCGCCGACAAGAGGATCGCTCATCGACGAGCTCGGCCAGTGCTGGCAGCCGGTGATGGGATCGTCCGCGTCGCTATCCCGCCCGACATGATCGTTCGGGCCCCCTTTTTGCCCGCGCTCGATCTTTTATTTCGGCCGGGCGATTCCTCCGCTCGCTCTCAGCGATTTTGCCGCATGCCGGCCGCCTTTTTGCGTCCCGCGGCCACCGTGCGCTCTGCGGAAAGTTGATTCGCGCGCGGCTCTAGCCTCCGATTTTTTTTCTCCCCCTCGCTTTCGCCGTAACTTCGGCCGCGTCCGCTCGCTTCGAGCGCGTCGATCAAATCACTTTTAACATGCGCAATTTTTTTTGTAATTAACTGTAGATCTTTACTGAAACAATCGCCGATTTATATGTATATTTAAATGACTTGAATTAAGTCACGTAAATCGTTAGATTTCACACTGTGGAAAAAAATATAAGGTTTAACAGGAGTAACGATCGATTTCCATGGTATAGATGCGCGCGGCGCAACGGAACTCGGGTCACTGGATCGTCGCACGGCGCACGCGCCGTAGATCGTCGGCGGAGGGCGGCGCGCGCAGCGTGTTGACGCGCGGCACGGGAGCTAAACTCGCACTGAGCGCACGCGGCTGACCACCTCGGCACCGCCACTCTCTCTCTCTCTCTCTCTCTCTCTCTCTCTTTCTCCCGCCGCGGGGACAGGTAGAGGGAAGGTCGGCGGGGAAATGTACTTTCCGTATACGATCCCGACACTCTCTCACTTGACGGATGGTCGGGTATTGAGAGGTTTACGGAAAACAGAGTCGCGCAGATCTGCAGTGCTTGAGCGCCGATCGGAAAAAGTCTTTTGGGCTCTCGATGACTGGGGGAAAGTTAATTTTCCGCGGTCGCTCGCGTGCATTTTTTCATCTAGTCGCGTATGGACGAAATGTGGGTTTTGCGCGGCTGCACAAGAAGTAAAATTGCGTAAAGTAAAATACACTTATCATGGAAAAAGTGTATACTCTGCAGCGTTTGAGTGTAGGCAGAAAAACACAAAGAAATTTTCGTATTAAAATATAATACCCGTGAAAAAAAAAGAAGGAAACATTTAGCGAAGAAGAATGTTTCAGCGGCCACTGGGTGAAACGGGTGTAATTGCAAATTAAAGATTTCATTAAAGTATCGACAGTGATTAATCTAATAGTAGGCTTGATTTATCGCCACCGTGAAATGCGTGTATCTGAACAGTCGGAGTTGAAGAAAGCCAAACATTTGGAAAATTAATTATTTTATTAATTGCGCTGATAGCAGGCAGGGAATTTAGGTGCGCCTGTGGGGCAAGTATTGAGTCAATCAGAAGCAGAGCTTCGCTCTCGGTAATTCACGATCGCTCGTTTTTGTAATTAGTTGCCAGGCTGATTACGACTAAGTGCTCTTTAATTGTTTGCTGCGGATATTCATTTATCTCATCCATTCAATCCCTGCGGGCGAAACGGTAAAAATCCCTAGGCGCGAAGTATGCGGGATAAATAAAATTATCAAACGCACGGGAAAGACACATGAGTGAGTTGCATGTGGGGCAACTTCATTTCGGAGTTTGCTCAACTGCCCGGGGGATTACCTCAATTTCCCTATCTCGTTACAGAATATACGCCTCTTGTCTCTGTAAGAAACATTTTGCACTCAAATGAAAATTTTTATCTTCATAAATTCATTTAAGAGCATTTGAAAGCAATGAATAAAGCAATAAAGTTATTTTAATTTACCATAACTACATCAATCATAAATTTTTTAAAAAGCTTGATAAAAAAGTCGCAAACTGATTACGTACAAATACTCAAAATATTATGTACATTTGGTTACGTTATTATTTACGCCAAATAAATGAAAAAATGTATAAATCAACCAGAAAAATTCTTACGATAACACTGATGTTTAGAACGACTTTTTCTATACCTGAAAAGAAAGAGCAGTAGTTCAATAACTCGACTTCGCTCAAAGCTTCTATTGCAAAGAAAAGTTTCGCATTCCTAAAATTTTTCCATTTCACAGCTGCGCGAGGCATTGAAATTCGCAATCAAGGCGACATCGAAACTGCAAATAACTCAAAGAACTTTTCACCGAGGGTGAGTCTGTGAAAAATTTCGATTCCTTCAATTTTAAGTTGACGGTGTCTCGGAGTTCTACTCGGTCAAAAAGTGCCAAGTGAGCCGCAGGTTGTGCATGGCTAACTTTTGAGAGCGAGGAAAAAAAGTGCGGGGTCTCGGGCTGAATCCGGAACACTCGCTCGTTGCCGCTATCACTATCGCCGGGTATAAGTGCGACGGTCGTGGCGATTTCAAGGCCACCACCGTCGCGGATGTGCGCTCGCTGACTGATCCTTTCGAGACGCGTGGATGCTCCACTAAATGAGGTGCTCGCCGCGCGATCGCTCGTTTCGTTGCGATTCCTCGAATATCGTTACGTTCGTCTGAGAAAAGTTTCGTACATTCTTTTACGATTGTATTTTTTTGTCTTTATTTATTTATTTTTTTTATTTTTTTAATTAAATTTTGTTTCAATAAAGCGATGATAATATTAGAAGATTTTAAGATATTTATTTGGAGTTTTCTATGTGTTTTATTAAAAGCTATAAATTTCTTGTGGAATATTTATTTATTTATTAGATTTATAATAACCCAAGTTACTGTAAAGTACCACTTCTTTAATATTTTTTTCTGAATAATTAAATCATGGTTGTCTTTCAGAGATGTAAAGCTCAAAAAAAGACTTTCCTTCGTGCTATTTAACTTAACAAAATTGGAGCGGGGGTGTATTCACTTAATATTCACTTAAGCTCTACATTTGAAAAATGCATTAAAGCAAAATGCATTAAAATTACGGCAGTAAAAGGAAACTAAAATTAAATAACTACTAGAACAAAAAGAATGATGGTGTATTTAATAAAATAATTAGTTTAATTAGTTTCCATATCGATTTTTGAATGAAATTAATTAAATGTCACTCTTTTTAATACACCGACATTCGATTCTACATCTTTTTAACGTGCACAAGATCGCGTAAATGATTATTATCCCATGCGATTATTCAACATACTGTCAATTAGATAGATTCTTCTTATCCGCCGTAATTCTAACATCCCGAAGTGTCCAATCAATTCCAAAGAGTGACTCGACTGACCATGTTTCAGCCACAAAAAGAAAAAAAAAATATAAACGTGGGTCCCACCGAAATCGCCACGCACTGAGTCACCCCCAATATGCATGGGGCCCCGGCCGTGACTCAGTCAGGCTCTCCCGCCGCTTTTCAATGGCGTGTCCGCGAGCGCTCGGATGCACGCGGGTACACGCACTTACGTAGGCGCGCACACGCGCGCGTCGAGAGCGGACCGAGAGCCGCGCGGCGGAGTAACGGTAAGATCGCCTGGGCACGTCCCATTTTTTTTCCTCGCTCCCGGTAAAGCGAGAGGCGCGTCAAGGTGATCGCGCGCACCTGCTCACCCCCTTTCCGAGCCGCGGGGCTCTCTCGTTATCGACCTGGCCGCGATGTCGTTATCGCGCGTTTGCGACGCTCGTCCCTATCTGGCGACGGGCAATGCCTTCCTTTATCGCGCGATTTCGATTGCGCGCTCTTCACAGTGAGGAAGGTACAAGATGCGCGCGATAAGCCATTGTGTGATTGATTGGACATTTGTCTCTATTGCGGTTTAGAGCCATTGTACGGGCGCAGGAAAGATAATTTTTTTGGGGTTCAAGAAGTTCTAGAGTCAATGAGATTTTTTTTCAATAAGAAAGTATAGGTAAATTCTTATTATCTATTAAGTAGAGCTTCTACATCAGGAAAAATCTTATCTTGCGGCTTGTCTTGTCTTTTCAGAACCAAGATCCAAGACTGAAGTCCTACTAAATAGTTTTGTGCAGACTTTGTATTTGTGTCCAGCGCGTGATGACATATTTGTACTTTTGCAAGAAAACTTTCTTTTTTGAAGTTATAGTAAACTCACAGCAGGATGATACACATATAAATAGGCTTTTTCCCGGTTCGCTTACGCCGTAAAAAATTTTTCTTAACATCAACTTCCCAGGTGAACAAAATATTTTCTCGGCATCGCGCTGTTATCCCTGCGGAGCATAAATATTGTTTACTTTCTAATTCAACTTTGAATTATTCTCATAGCCGCCTGTGACATTCCGTGCCGTTTTCCCACCCTCCTTCGGGCGGTTCGCGTGTCTTCTATGTGAAAAAGCATCTGTAAATGCGTGAACGGAATACTTATACTTCGAAATACGAGCAACCGACGATATCCTCCCCCGAGAGGTGAAGCGTTAAGACTCCCTCCCCATTCCTCTCCTGATCCCCTTCGTGTGCACGTGGCGAATCGTAAATTCCGATGAATTGGAGAGTTTTTTTTGTCCCAGTATTTCATTCACTTTTTTTTATATGTTTGGTGTCCTTTTTTTCTACAAGTGTACTAACGCATTTAATTTTTTGATTTGGAATATACGGACCTTGCGAGATAAAAAGAAATTCGTTTTTTTTTTGTATATAATTTCGAGTAATTTATGATCGTCGTTTATAATACAAAAAAATGTCAGTATTAAATAAGATGAAGAAGAAACAGTCAAACAATACCTTCGTCGAAGACCTTTTAGCCTTTTATTTCCCAATAAAATATAACTGATTAAAACTGATCATAAAAATCATGCGATATTCAAAATATGTAGATTTTTTTTATTTTAATCAATCAATGGTAATTACATATACGATTCTCATCTATTGCAAGTATTTGACAGAAGCAGCTAATCGCGACCGAATTCACAGCAGTCGCTTAGAGCACTTCCCATGCATCAATAGAGAGCAGCAGTGTGAAGCCTAATGAGGCCCTCTAGGCGCTTTTGTTCCATTGTGTCATCGAAAAAGCAGCCTCGTCTAAATGGGATTCAGTACCGGCATGAGCGGAAATCGATAGCGCGTGTGATGCGTCGGATGCACATTTCAGTGGCGCGCGGGTGAGCACAGTGGTGGGAGCTCACGGATCGGTCGCTGGAATCTGCCGCGACCGTTAGCGCGTGTTCGCGCCTCGAAAATTCTTACCCGTTCTTGCACACCGGCGGGGCATAAATTATATCGTCGCGCGGATTCACGCGGTACTGCAGCTGATTTTCATCGCTTTTCGGTTTTATGATTTGCTTCTTTGGGTGTGCTGAAGTTTCCTAAGAAAGGCATAAATTTAAGGTACAATAAATTTAAGTTGCTGGACCAAGCTACTGTTGCAACATTTTTTTATTTAAAATTAGTAATCATCTCTTTAAAAAAACGATGGTAGGATGTTGCAGTACAACATTTTAAGGAGGAATCTAATTAGATAAAGGTATTATAGATAGATACTGATAAAGAAATTTATAGAGTACAACATTATTTAACATACTTCAGATCAATATTTTCGTCAAATTTGCAGTGAATCATAATTAATAAATTGCAGTGGTCGTAATTAATAAATTTTTACTTCTAATCTTTATGGTCGTATATTAATAAAACTATGCATAATAAATAATAATTAAGCAAATTCTGCAAAAATGAAAATCAAAACTGTGCTCCAGTACACATCGAGAAGAAAACGAGCAGTAAAAAATGATGTTTATCATTCTATCAAGATAATTGTAACAGTGTTAGTCATTTATCTTCATTAATTACGATTTAATCACGATGCTTTTATCCATCCACACATCTCTTGAAAAAAAAAAAAAAAAAATGGAAAAATATCTGCTATGCGAATTAGCGCCAAAAAATAGCCGTAACCATCGCGATGTTAGATCAACGCGTACAAGCCCGCTTACAAATTATACATTACAATCAGGCAGTAAAGTCTCGCAATTGCACAAAGACCCCGTGAATCCGCAGATAAAGAAATCCAAGCCGGCGAATAATGTACGGGCGTCGAGGCGCGAATCTCCTCGGCGCTCTCTTTTTACGACTGTTTACGCCGGCGATTATCGCCTTACGCGGCGCTAATTCCGCCTCGCCCGTTAGCTAATAAAATAATTGCGGCGCGCGGGCTGCCCCGTTAACGAAGCGGCAGGGACACGCGGCCGAATGTTAATGGATTTCGCGGCTCCCGCTCAATTACGCCGGGCCGAATCCGGCCAGGAAAGTGTCGACGAGCCATGGCGCCGGGGCCCGGTACCGTAAGTGGCTTAGCCTCCTCGTAGCGCCTCGATAAGCTCGCGCACTCTTGCAGCTGCCTGCAGGCGAGGATAGATCGTCGCGCGCAATGGGAGTTTTCGTCGAGGAAAGAGAGAGTGCACTATTCGCCAGGGTTTGATATTTTATTCTCACTTGAATGTTCACTCGACGGTTGAAGAAAAAAAAAACTTCCATTAGAGGATTCTTAGATACTTTTTTGATCATTTCTGCGATATATAGTAGTGAGGTAAGTACGATGAAAAAGAACTTTTGAATTTTTAAGCAAATAATTAGGTCGCATTTTCTCTTGTTTTAATTTGAGCAAAATTTACGTTTATTCCTCGAATATCCTAATAATAGTTTAATTAACGACACTTTACGCAGTTCTTAGCAATATCTAGTTTTTTTACCAAATAAATTACATTAATTTTTGTAAATAAATATTGCTACTGAAATGTCTACATTTCTCTAATTGGGCACACATTTCGAGTACAGTTATTTGAGTTTAAAAAAAAAACTAAATATTTGAAGCCAGCGACCGTAAAAAAAAAACATTGTGCATTACCATTTGCATAACTCAAATAAATCCTTTGGGCGTTGATTTTTATCAATTTGCTGAATTCACAGTCTACTTACAGCGGCAGCCATTTTTACTAGTAAACGCATTTGTATAATTAACAATACAACAACTGTAGCGGATGAGCCGCTACCAGGTCAACTAGTTAATAAACTCATCTCGATCGGCGAGATTAACCGAGACGCAGTTGAGTTTCTAATAAAAATGTCGGACTGCTTAAAACTAGCATTAGCGATGATTACGATATTGGTTTTCACATAATCCTCGAACGACTTCGCCGACATAAGTTTGCGGTACTTCGTGCTGTGGTTTCAGTGTGGCGCGAGGCTGGAACGACATATCTGGATAAGTGGCAGTGCCACATTTTCCTGCAGCATCTGGGGAATGTGAGAAATTACGAAGCTGGTGTTATTGTTCTCCGTAATAGAAATAAGTCAATGATACAAACGTAACAGTAGAAAGGTTCATCATGCAAGAATTTTAGTAATTTTGTCTGAAGTGGGAATTCCAAGCTTTTATTTTTATAAATAAAAAACAGATTGCTTTTTATAAATAAAACTGCAAGCTTTATTTTATTTTCTTATTATAATGTGCTATCTTATGAAAATACTATTATATTAATTTAATTAAAAATAGGGTGATTAAATTTGTTAATCGGGTCTATTCATTAATGCAGCGTTAATAAAAGAAAAAGAAAATTTAGACTCGATTAATTAAATAATAAATAAAATTAATATTTTGAAGGCGTTGAATTTTAACGACATAATTAACATATATTTCTTATATAGAAAGTAGTTTTATGTATTTTTATGGACAGTGACAACATATAATTTAAATTGAGAAAAAAGGCGATAAAATTACACAGTAAACGAAAATAAATGTAAGTGTTTATGCACGGAATTAAGACGTGCCTCTCGCCTGTTCTGTAACCAAGTAGCGAACGCATCTTGAGCGTTGTATGAGTTAGATCTCGCGGTAAGTAATTGGAGAGTGAATAGAAAATAAGTCAGAATGGGGAACGCAACATCATCTCTCTGTAGATTCTTCTATGCCTGCCGAAACTTATTTCTCCTTGTGGATTCTTATCCTTTATTCATGTTTGTCGGGGAATATGCATAAGAGGAGCTCGATTGTATTTTGCCTGAGACGTCAAGTTCAATGTGTGTATACACTGTCTGAAAGCGCAAGCACTTAAAAATGCAAAAAAGATTCTTTGAATACGGTGAAGTTGCGAGGAATTCAAAGGTGCATATATTTAATGTTGGATGGTATGTGCATAATAATAATGCATTGATTTCACAGGAAAATTGAATAATATACATTAAACTGTAAATTAGTAAATTTTAATGAAAAATGAAAATCTTAAGATATTAAGTTTGCGATGGGTTGATGAGAAAAATTGATATTATCAACATTAAATATGGAAAAAAATGTAGAAAGATAAATTGGAATAATTTTTTCGAAAATGTATTCATGAGTGCGAGCTAATAAACGGTCTATAGTGCGGAATATATTATAGCAGTAGAAACAGACGGATGCGGTAAGACATTAGTTTTCGATCATTTTTTTTCTTAAATTATTCTTTTTTCCGAGTCAAAGTTGTGAAGTTGAAATTTGTTTTGAAAATAAGGGACTTCAGCAGATAAGAACTCTACAGTTATACGTGCTTATGAAAAATCCAACAAGAAAAAAACGAGAATCGATCAAAGATGATTGTTAGTATTTCTCATTTTTGATTGATCAACACCTGTCACTTATATTTTTCTTAGATTACGATTTAAGTCTTTGTTAATAATGCCCCGCAAAAAAAAATATCTCATGAAACGAACCTACCTTACTCATGAGAAAAAAGTTACCTAAATCCAAGCTAAAATATTCAACTCTCAAACAAAAAAAATAAATAAATAAATATAAACGTACAAAAACATAAAAAAACATAAAAGTTTCATCGACCAAACTCGAAACTCTATTAAATCTGAAATCCTCATTAGAAAACAAACGTAGTCGCTAGCATTGATTATCGATTTACGCGCGAGCACGTCCGTCGAGTCAATATTAATTGATGCGCTCGGAGTGCAGGCGGCAACTGCCGGGCAAAGCCAACTTTCGCTCGGCAATACAATGCCGGTAACCGCAATGATCGGCTGGAGGGTCGAAATAGAGTTTCGCCGCGGCCGACATTCGAGTGCGCCCGGGCAAAAAGCGCCGCGGCGCGAATTAATGTCGGGCACGCGAGGCGAGAGAGCGAGGCGCGCGCGTCATCGCTGGAAATTCAATTGCACGGCGCGTGGACACGTGTAGTGCCTTCCGCCCTCTCCACCCTGAAATCGGCGACCAAGTGAGCCGGAAAATAGTCGGCGTTATTGCTTATTTCGATGCCGTGTAGGATGGTGATTGGCTCGAGTTTGCACTTGACGCTCATGACCCGTTTATCGAATTGTGATATTTAGCTTACAGCGAATTGACTATTGAAAATATTAATCATTAAGCTTTTGAATGTTCTAATTTATAGACTAAAACTTATTTTGAGAAAATTAAAATTTGTATATAGTGTTTGAAATAAAATCTATAGATAACAAATAAATCACTACTGTGGTGACTGAATAAATAAATATTTGTATATATTTGAAAATTTATTGAAGTCGCTATGAATGAGAAAAAAAGTATACAACGTTTCGATAATTAATTTTAGTGCAAATACCGTGTACACGATCGTTCGATTGCCAGCTCAGTTACCTCTAGGACCTTTTACAGTAATCTTTCTCTGATAAACATTAAATCGGTATGAAGCAGTTTCTTAATTATTTACAAGCCTGTACACTTAAGTTGCAATTATTTATCTTTATTAGCTGTACTGATGCTTCTACAGTCATCGCACAAACGCGCGATCGTCGAAGGTCAGTGAATAATGGGGTCACATATCTTTTCATTCGCCAAGGAAATAATTTATATAAAGCTTTACATTTAATAGCCAACTTTCTAAAGTTCATAAATCAGTTTGTATTGGATTTCAAAAGCCAGATTTTTACCTTTGTTTTCCTCTCTTAATCATTTATTGATTAAGCGTCTTATCCGCAAAAGCTGCGACGGAGGAGATTAATACAGCGCGTATTAAGAATTTACACTGGTAATTGAATGGAATTTTATTTTGCTTCGCGCGCTCGAGAGCATTAAAGTTACAGGGATCTGAAATATGCAAATACGTAAATATCCATGCAAATAAGTTTAAATCGATTTTTGATACTTCCATTACACGGACAATTTAACGTTGTGCGCTTTGCGTGATGCTCATTCCAGCCCCGAAGCTATTGCTAGTTTTATTTTTAGGTTTACAGCCCGGCGGGGCACGTTTAATAATTATTTTACGATGTTTCATAAAATAATTATTGAAAGCGCATCAAAGAGGAATGAAAAAGCTTATTGACATTTTCATCGACTAAAATTACGTCTGCGCGTGTTCGTGAGATTTTATTAGGCTGATAATCTTTCGTCCAATTACATCTCAGAATGATTAGGCCTACATACTATCGAATGTAGTAAAAATGCTCTTGCTCTTTTTTTTTCAATATATACTTTATTACTTCGGCAGAGAAAAATAAAAAAGAAAATCATCAAGATGTTGATAGTTAAGAAAACCAGTTAATTTTAATACGTATCAGTGTAAAGATTACTACTGCATTAATCTAGCATATATATAACTGAAGAAGGCGAATAATGAATCATTTAAAAAAAAAAGGTTAGTATCTATTTTTCAAAGTGAAACAATAAATTACATTGTTCGTTAAAAATGTTGCGGTATAATAGCATTCCACTGCGTAAGCTCAACATTTTTGTAAAAAAATATGGGTTAAAAGATGCAAGGCTTGGTTCCATTACTTTTACTCTATTTCAGCTTGTTAAAGATTAAAGATAAGAGCCATTTATTATTCCATGTCAATGCTATTTATTTGCTTTATTTAACTAACAAATGCGAGTTATGTTTCTATCTATCAAATATTAAATTGGAGTAATCAATAACTTTTTACTTACAAAAGAAAAGAGTACAGATAACCGTTTTTGCCTGTATCGTTTTAAATATAGTAATGCACATTCTTATTCTAGTAAAACTTAATAAACATTAACTTATACCTATAAGGTACGATAGAACATCTATGTTGGACCAAATCATAGGAACCGTATTATATACCATTACATGTTATCAATTGTATTGAATCAATTATTATTTTCACTGTTCGTTTAGTAATTGTTGTTCAATTTTTATCTTCTCGAAATTATTTGATAAGAATTTTATAGAATATTCTATATAATATCATATTCAATTCATCATACTCTTATGAATAAATTCATCATATTTCACTGAATCTATTCGTAACTTTGAAGATACGATATTTATGCTTAACAATTCATTGGGTCTATAGTAATCAATTGAATGACGCATGAGACATATTTGCGAGTAATCCTAAAAATTACACACCCTAATAATTACAGATTGTATTCTCCACATTAACTAACAAGAAATTAGAGCATCTTTTAAATAAAAATATCATCAAGATATTGTTGAAATAAAATAGTCGCCAGCTTGTGAAAGTCAGTTGTAATTTTGAATGCAACGGGAGTGAAGTCCCGTTCGTTTTCTAAAATGAAATGAACTAAAAGAAGCGCGAAAGCCCGCGAAAATTCCCAACCACGCTGCTAATTTAATAAAGTCCGAACCCGCCAACACGACAGTACGTTCCGGGGCTCCTCTCGGGCCCCGCCATTAAAGTGCACGTGGTCCGCGCGTGCCTCAGCCGCCTTCGGCTCATTACACGCGCGCCGGTGTAAATTGCGTTAGTCGCGGCCGGCGCATCGGTTCGGAGCATTTACTTTCCAGCCTCGGCAGCGGCGCGGCTGTATCTGATCGCGTGTTTGCCGGCGCGCTCCGGGACACGGGGAACGAGGCGATATTGACGCGACGAGTCGCCGCGGCGCACGCTTTAACTGTTTGTCTTCAAATACCTCGGGATGTCTGCTCGGACTTTGAGATTCGCGTGCACTTACGCGCCGAGGGAAAAGGCACTTCGGTATGACCTATTGACCATATTTCTTTTTTCGTTGGTCGTAGGATGATGTTTCATGTTTTTAAGTGGATCGTTGGGAAAATAAAGCGTCGGATGATTGATGCACTGCACTTACGGCTTGGGTGCACTCTTGTACTTTATTGTTTGAGATAAAAAGAAAGAACTTAGCTGTTGGTAATTCTGTTGCAGAAGATGAATCGATACTTGAATAGCTGATGTAAAGTATTGCGTATCTGGAGGTTTTGTTAAAAAACGGACAGTGGATAAAGTATATATTCCAATCTTTTTCTGAATTTTTATTTTCTACTATAATTTTACTATAATAGATTTATAGACAAACTTACTCGTAATTCTTGTTTTTCTTGTACGTTTTCATTTCAGTAACGACTGTAACAATTTTTAATCCAACCCTTTTCTCCGCGATGTACAATAAGAATCGGAATACACCAGTTGCATGTACTTCATATAACATGTATTATACACACAGTGCCAGTTTTCAACAGAGGAAAAAGCAAAAGCAACCTCGCCGGCATCCATCCTCGTTATCCGTCGAATATCATCCTACTTACTCGGAAAGTAGTCGGTAGCTGCATACATATAGGAAGCTCGCGTGCGCCGCCGGCGCTGAAAACACCCCGGTGACCATTAAGACTCTCAAAGCGGACGCAAGCCGCGTCCAGCGCTGAGGTAGCCGGCGGGCGGAATTTTAAGCGCGCGCTTACGCGGCGAGAGTGGGTCTAATTGATTTAATTCGTAAAGCGCGCGGACACCCCCAGCGGCAAAATTTTCAGCGGTCGGGGTCGCGTCGTTATTAACGCGAAACTGATTAGCCGGTAGATTTACGAGGGACGTATTTATAACGCGGCGAAGATCGAGCCCGGCGGAATAGAGATGTGCGCCGTCCGCAGAGAGAGCCTCTCGCATTTGCATGGCGGAACTTGCCGGTTCGCTGGGCTCTCCCATCTCTCTCTCCGTCTCACTCGCGCGGGCCTCTGGCGTGCGCTTAAAGGCCCGCTGCGGGTTATTTTTTTTTTAAAGATGGACGTTTTTTATGCTGCCGTAAGCGCAACATCTCAATGATTGGAGTGGTTAAGCGATGAGCAAGGTGCATTTATATACTAATGATTAGTTGGTGTCTTTTTTTTTTATTTATAGAGGACTGAGAGATAAGAGTAATTTGTTAATTTAGTTGGTGAAGGTACTTTTAAAATTCCGGGTAATTTGTTTTAGAATTTATTAAGTGTCTGTAATTCACTTGGATAATTACTGTTTCTTTACCCTTCACTGAATGTATTTTAATGATTTGTAGTTTTGACTTGAGAAGAAAATTCTAAATAAAAATTACAAATATACGAAATCAACGGAAACCGTAAGTACTTATTGTTATGGATGATCGTGATTTTTTTTTATATTTTTATAAATTTTTTTGAGATTTCTTATCCATCAGAATAATTTTTTAAATTTCATCGTATATATAAACTGAAGATTTCTTATTTCTGACACAATTCAATTTAAGTACATCATATTACATGCAGTTGAAAGAAGCAAAAGTAACTTATAAAACGGATAAAATAACAATATAATAAAACCGTTTGGAGAACATATAGTAAAAAATATAAAATATAGATTCATGACAGGGACTAGCCTTCTTTTAAAAAGACAGTGTAAATATTACAGAGCAAATAAATATTTTACTAATGACTAGATTCATTAGTTTTATTTTTATCCTATCAAAGTCTGATTGTTAACAAATGATAGGCGACTACGTCGAGTGAGGCACTGAGGCGCATTGGCACCGAAAAAGACACACCCTGCGGGACATCGGCGAGAGGAAAGGAGGTCAGCGACCCATCGGTCTGTGTATAAAAAAGAAACATCAGCGGCAAAAGACGGCCTGGCAGCGGCTTGCGTATTTTTATCCACTTTCGCGAGAGAGCCGATGCGCAATTAAGCGGCATACGAAGAGCGGGGGACCCTCACCGCGACGGTGTACAATTGATTGCCGGATTTCGCCCCAACGAAAACCCCAGCCTGTTGTGGATTAAATCTCCGCCTACCGTTGGACCGGCGCTCCTCTGCGACCGCATCATTCACCGAATTTCTTTATTGTCTGCTTGCCTTTGCAGCTCCTTCGTTCGTCCCCTTGTCTTCCGTGTTTCGTCTGCCTTTTCTCTCCTTTTTTCCGAGGTTGCTTCTTCAATTATTCTTGTTTCGTTGGTTTTAAAAAAGGAACCTTTTACAGTTAGTGTAAAGAGGTTTACTGAATTTTCATGGTTGATGTGGTGTTTTAATTTAACTTTTTTTTTTGTTTGGAAATGTTATTTGTATATGTTGTTTATAAAAATGATGTATTTTTTATATTATAACGTTGAAAGTCAGAAACGATTTTTGATACGTATTATTATTGATTATGCAGTAAACATGCTTGTTGAATGTAATTATATGTCAAAACATTCCTGAAGTACCTCATCCTGTCGCTCGGCATATGAACAGCATGCACTATATAGTGCATTATAACAGAGTCTTGCAAATGCATCCGAGGAAATTACATGTTGATTAAAATTACAGTAGAATACTTACACGCAAAATAATTGTCATATATATATTATTCTCAATTTTTTGCAAAAATTATTTTTACAACGTTGTTAATACCCAATTGTAGCTAGCAATAAATTTTTAAACATTTTATTTTTATACAATTCTTATAAATGACTTCAATTTAAAACATTCAAATTACTAAAAAAATACTCCAATTTAAAAAAAAAAAAAAACATATAACTTCAAAGTAAATATTCAATTTGCAACGAAATTCAGATTCCCTTAATGAAATTCAAGGAACGACATTCAAAGAAGGCCTGCATCAGTTAAAGCCAGCCTCGTGTTTTTCTTGTCCGGATCGCAATCGATTCCAGTCCGAAAAACATGATTGAAAAATACCACAAAGAAATTCAACAAGCCAACGCCCGAACAAATTGACACGGACGAAAAAAAAGTTCACCATCTCGAGGGGCAGCGACCTCGGGACACCCTCCGCCTGAAACTTTTAAAGGGCGCGCCGCGGACCTAATCCGAAGCCCCGAGGAGTCATCAACGGCCCAACCCGGCGAACGACTCGTGAGAATTTATCGGGCCTACTCTCATGAATAAAATGTTTCGGCACAACGAACTCACGGTATAGTGCTTCGCAGACGCGAAAGTAAAATAAAGCTTCCCGTTTGGCGGCTCTCGCGCGAGCTTCAAAGTTTTTCGCGCGCGGCGGAAATTTATACGCGCTGTAAATTTCGCGCGGCGGCGTACGGATTGTAACGACTGTTAACGGAGAATTTTCAAGAGTACAAATGCGATGGGGAGTGTTTTAACGAGACGAGCCATAATACTTTTATATGTAACTTGAGGGCAGAGACTATAACGATCGACGCGGGATCCGTGTTTGCATTGTTTTTGCAATCATTTGAAGAATTAATTAAAGTGAAAGTTGAATGGAATGTTGAATGAATCCAGAATTACGAGGTGTAATTATTAATTGTGATTAGGGAAAATCGTGTATTCATTTAAAAAATAAATTATTTTAGTACTAACGGAATCATTTGGTTGCCGGAAATTACTTGTAATTATGTATGATCACCTTAAATAGGTAAAATAAGATCAAATATTTTTAAAATGATAGTAATCAAATATCACTATAATTACATTTCATGAACGACTCACTTACCAGGAGAGCATTAAAAAAATTTTTTGACACTGCTATGACTATCGGCAATGCCATTAAAAATTTAGCCTAACAAGACTTGAGCTATAGATATTCTTTTCAACATTTCGTATCACTTAAATTATCGCGATCCGAAATATTATTTTTAATAGTATAATCGAACGAATTCAACATCGATAAATAGAACTTAAAACTTTAGCTTTCTTCATTTTTGTACGTCAGAAAACATTCTACATATGTTTCAATAAAATCCGTGATCCGTTCTATTGCTCTCCTAGTTAGATACCAGAATCATCGGCGCATTTATTATCTGTTCGTGAAATATCTCATTTGTCCTACAAAATAAACCAAATTAATTTCCTTTTGCATATCTCCGCCACACTTATACCGTAAAGATTTCACATACACGATGAAAAAATATAAAACTACTCCTCTTACTTCAAGCTTTCACATTCAACCGCCATCGTACGAAAGGTGCGAATGGCTCATCAACTCGCACCTCGAACTTTTCTCACTCCCATCACAGTATTCAATCGATAGCGGCGTTATATTAATCTTGACCTGGCTCGCGCGGACATTAAGCCTCGCGGTTCCGCGCAAAAAAATAACGCTCGACCCCGCATTCCGCACCGCCGGCACCTGCCGCCTCTTCCGCCTCCTCGCGCTTGCGCGCGCATGCAAACACTCTCGCTAAAATTAGAAAATCCCCCGGCGGCTCGGGGAACGAGTTTCCCCATTACATTAGCGGCCGCGCCGCCGCGTAATCCTCCCGGCGCAAACATCCGCGCGTGTCGTGCCGGACTTTCGATCGCCGTCATTATCCTCATCACCATCATCATCATCATCATCATTATTATTACCGTCATCGTCGCGAGCCGACGCGAGGCGCCGCGATTAACGGTATTTAAGAGCCGCCGCTTGAATTACGCACGCGACTCACGTACTATTTCCTCGTGCTTTCCTACCCCCTTCTCCCCCTCCTTGTAGCGCCGATTTTTCGACGCGCTCGGAGATACTGGATTACCGAGTTTTTGCAAGCACCCCGGCGAGTCCCGGCGAGATTGTTCCGCGAAGGTGAATTGGAGGATCTCGAGGAGGGAGGCGGGTATATATTATATAGGGAGCCGCGGACAAATGATACAGTTAAGGGGAGCGATTTTTCAATTCGCGCGATGCGCGGCCGTAAATAACTTTTTCACGCTGCGGAGAGGCGGTAATGGGTACTTGCTACCGCTCCATTCTCTATTTATCTTGCAACCGGTTATTATTGGGGGAGCAATTATTTATAGTCGTGTTTTTAAGTAGTTTGTACTGCACGCCAGTCGAGTCCATATATTGTGTAATGATATAATTTGTACGGGGCCCGCCGTTACGCGCGGGGTATGGCAAAAATGTCCAGACACTGCTATCAAAACGGTAACGCGGGGGCTTTACGAGCCGTTGCATAATTTTTGACAGCGCGAGTGTCGTTAAGATCGTTTGCTTACCGATTGCTCAATGGAAATAAACGACCCGCTCTGTGTGTTTATTCTTTTAATTGAATCGAATCTACGAGGAAATACAAATTTGTTGTCTTCTGTGCCCTTATAAAAATGAACCTATTAGGGACGTTTATAATAACTCCTGAAGTCATTGGTCAACTGATGGCCAATTGCTAACAGATTTATCAGGGTAGTTTTCACTGAAAAGTACTCTAATACCCTGGTTATTGCAGTAGGTATCAGATATTACAAATTTTGAATATATTTTCATTAAAAAAAAAATTTCTTTTAGAATAAAATCCTCCGTTTCTATAATTTACTGTACGAGTATGTACACGTACATCTACTATAAAAGTCCCATTATAAATACCGCAACTTAGCAAGACAATATCGTGCGAATGGCTTGTTCGAACCCTCCAAAAAATGTCGCCAACTGCAGATAACAATCTCATTAACTGGTTAAATTCTCAAAGGGTCTCCCTGATTCCTGGATAAGAAAAATAGCCACGATAACCCATTTAATGAATCTTAACTGCATCTCCGATACTCCCGAGCGTCAAGACCACTTTTGCGGGGCCACTCGCATTTCCAGTTTTATCCAGCAGCTCAGATAAAGTATCAATCCCGGGGGCATTTTTGCCGGCTCGGAAACAGTTACAAGCAATAACCGAGATCCTCCATCGTCGATTATGGACTACTACCGAAAAGGCGGCCGCTCTTAATTAAACCGCTCGCGCAAGCTAATGGCGCCGGACGCACCTTGACAACTCCATTCGCCCACGTGTATATAAAGACTCCCCCGGCGAGTGGCTAGACCTCGCCGGCTTGTTTATACGCCTCCTCCCACTCTCGTTTTTGCCGATCGGCCGAATCGGGCCGATCGCGAATTTATCTCACGAGCGCGCCTCCGTCATTATTATATGGATTCGCGGCGACTCGCGCTGTCATTACCGCGGGGCGGATCGCCGCTCGCGCGTCCCATTACTTCTAATTTACGCGGACGTAAGGTGCGTAGCGGGAAATACGAGTTTTATGGGTCGCGCCGAGGGAGCTTTAATTGGCTTTGTGCGCGGCGAGGAGCGCCCGCGAAAAACGCTAACGAGTCGCCCGGCCGATTAGTTTATTGTCTCTACGGCGGGATGCGAGAATGCGCGTGCGAGTTTGTTTTTTTTCCTCTTCAGCCGGGGATTGCGCAATGGGCAACGATTTGAGACGATCGGCACGCTTGGACGGTGTTTATCGCGGGAGAGAATGGGAAAGGCAATCGAGGATGCAACGTCGGTGCAAAGGTGTAATAACAGAACCGAGGCGGGTACCGCTACACGTTGCTTTCTCTTCTTCGTGAAAGTAAAAAGGTCTTTATGAATTTTTGGAAAATGAAAATCACTTCCGAAGAGTGGAGAGGCGACCGACCGGGGGCTGAGAGGCGTTACACTCCCAAAGTGCGGTGTAACTCTGTTCTTTTGTCGACCTCAAAGTTGTTAAGCTACATTTTACTTTGAGCAATTTACACTAATGGAAGCGTTGAGATAAACTACAGTTAAAAATGCTGCAAGCACATGGCTTGTCATCGCTATTCTAAACGTTTTTGTAAAATCGTGCATTTAATATTTTTTATGGACAATAATAATTATACTTACAACAATATTTATTATGATTTCTGCTAAGAAAATATTGTTTGCGCTCTCGCAGAGATCGCGATTCATCTGCACATTTTCCTCACTCATCGTTGCACTTTTAATTACAATCGACAGAGGAATAACAAAGCATCTTATTATAAAGGTCTATAATGAAAGTGCAAGCTAATGGAAGTTCAGCTCCATATTAAAGTTTAATATTAGAACTTTAAAAAATTTCTTGTAAAATTTCCAATCCCCATTGAATGAACATTTTTCTTCATTTCTTTGCACTCACAATTCTCACTCGGATGCAGGAGCCAATTGGTTATATTTCATCCTTTGTATTTTTCGAACAAACAAAAATTTTCTTATTAAAATGCAACGCACTTTAAACATTCAACAAATTTGTAAAAATATTTTCTCGTTGATATTAAGTTACCGTTTTTTCTTTCATTTGCGATAAATTCTACTTTTTAAAAATAGCAAACAAATTGGAAATGTATTTACTTTTTTCGACTTTCAGCTCGAAAATCTCGAATTTGATAGTATGAAAGTAGTTGCAATTGGCAATATTTTTTTGTTCATTTTAGAATACAAAAAATCAATAGACGAAATGCATTAATTGAAACATTGAAAAAACATAAAATTATTACTTAATTAATTTGTTTAAATAAATTATACAACTTCCTTAGATGATTTAAACAGACGTCATTTATCCACTATCCAATCGAATTGTTTCTTCAAACGCCTCGCAGCATTCTGCATCATATTTTTTCAGATAATAGTTTTTAACGTCCAAAAAATTACCCGAGATTCTATTCCTACTAAAAGCATCGCGAATATTTATTTCTCCGCCCAACGCCTGGTGAACTTTCATCGATCGCCGCAATCGACTTCGAGGCACACGCGCGGCCTTTTAGACCTCGAACATGAAACAATGCCGTCGGCGTTCGGGAGCGGCCGAAAGCGTGCGCTTGTTTTTATAGAAAGTTCGTCGGCGCGCGCGGTGTGCTGCGGGGGTTGAAAGCCACGGGAGAAACGCCGCGGTGCCGCCGGACTTTTAATCGGCCCGCGGGAGCTGGCAATTTTAAAATTGCCACCTCGATTTGCATGCGACTACCGCGAGGGGGGGGGGGGGGAACTTTTATCACGCGCCGAGAAGGAAGACCCGGTACTTTCCATCCGCGCGCTTTCAGCGTGCTCAATAAAACGCTCGAAAACTTGCGACTTGATTGCTACTCCGTATGGTTATTGCGACGTTGATGAGGAGCACTTGAAGATAAAAAAAAAATGAAGAAGTAACCGGTGGACGAGGCTTCTCCTTTTAATAACGACCCGAGCGAAGACTGCATGGAGTTTGAGAAGTTAAAGGTCTCCGATTCCTGCGCTTTGCCGCAGTGGGGCACAGCCGAGTTACAAATTGGGTCAATCAAAATAACTTTAGATATTAACGGCGCCGTTGAGATGCCGGAGCGTGAAGTTTTCTGGCGGTTTACAAGCACGATCGGCTCCTTTATTACTCGTAAAATCTCGTAAGACAATCTTTTCGAACTTTCCCGCGCAATTATGGGGTCAGATTCCTCTTTTTTCCCTCCGGTGACTTAACGATCTGACGAAGGCGGAGGGAATGGGAGAGAAATTTCAAATGGACGAGAGGCGCGGCGTGCGCGACTGAGACTCGGCTAAGGAATAATAAGGGGAACGTTACAATGGGAGCTGGAAAAATTTGAGATGCTCGAGGAGGGGCGCAATTCAAAAAAGCACTTTATAAGAGTCCAACAAGCCTGAAATAAGTTTTCGACCGTCAATTAGGATCTGCGAAAAAATTAGCGAGCCTCGTAAAAGGAAGCACCCAATTTTGAAATTTCAGCGAAGCCTACGATTAAGCCGTGGAAGTTGCTCCCTATAATAACTGAAAAGTAGAAGGAGATCTCGAAAAGTTTCCTTATTCACGAGTGAAAACACGTTTTACGTCGATTGAAATTAAAAACCCAATTGCACAAAGATGACGAAGTCCCAGGAGCGGCGCTGTATATCGTTATATACCTGCATCACCGGAGAGTCTTTTATTCTGACGCCTCTATGCACACTCGGCGGGTCCAGGGTCCAGGCGAACTCGCATTTTGCAAAAGGTAAATTTCTCCGGGGATTAGAGTACGGCCGAGCGTCCGTGGAGTCGTGCGCTTTGAATTTGTAATTTAGCCGGGCGCCGAGCAACTTCTTCCTTTATCGTGGAAGTGGATTTTGGCTCAATAAAATTTGACCGAGTCAACTTGAGAGGCAGCAGTTACTTAAATGTAAAATTGCATTTTGACATCATGCAATTCGAACTGCGGTTTTGTTAAATTAGAGGATGTGAACTGTAGCGAGACAGTAATTTATCTCGGTTTTGCTTGCTTGGTTTTAGTTATTAATTTAGCTAATATCCAGATTTATGTATATGCATGTTGACATTACGGAGACCACAATTAGTCATCGCAAAATTATTATGAAACTTCTGTCAAATTTACAGTATCTCAATAAGTTGGTGTTACAAATGTAATAGAAAATATACGTATATATTACTCATATAGCTGTAGTATATTATGTACACTGTTCAACAATAACATAATCGGTTTGCCAAGTTATTTGATATTTCATAACGTAGATAAGCATAAATATCGTAAAAAAGCAGTATATTTAAAAAATTGGTATTCGATTGAATTATAGATAAGCGTATATGTCGTAAAAAAGCCGGTACACAAATAGAGATATACATATAGTATATCTTCTTTTTAAATTGTACATAAATTTTTTCATTTGAAATTTCCATTCAAAATAAATAAATACAATACAATGATCAATCAATACAAATATCATTATATTTTATTTATTTTTTTTTTTTTTTTTTAGAAGGTGGACGAGAAAAAAGTTTGCAGTAACTTTCAAACTTCAATTCCTGCTTGTTTAAAAGTGTAAAAATGAATGCCTGGAAAGCAACAGCAGCTGTCATTTTCGCTTTTAAAAATAAATTTCCCTATATTTTTACCCCTTTTATATATCACTTCCTTCTACAATTTTCGCGCTATTGATATCCAAGGAATCTCCCGACAAAAAAAGCCGATACAGAAAACCCAAGGAAGAAGATAGATAAACAAACTCACCTCTACACCTGAAACAGCCAGCAGCCGGTATTCCCGTGGGTAAAAAGAAGTCGGGACGCAAGAAGAATCGAAGGAAAAAACTCGGAACGGATACACACGGCGGAGCGCGCGAGCACCGGGACAGAGAGGAGGAACGAGAAGGAAGCTCCTGGCGAGGCTCGTACATCAAGCCCCGAGCAGCAATCGAATTATCCCGTAAACGCGTATGATTTCCCGTGATTTGTGCCCCTCGGAGGAGGCGGGGAGGCAAAAGAAAGAGACGAGTTCGACGCGGCACTCGGAGGCTAATTCTTCATTAGGCGGAAGATCGACGATCGCGGGGCGACAGTGAATTAGTGGCCGATCGATCGGCGCATTGTGCGACGTCGGCGAGCTCAAGGGTAGACTGGCGCACGAGCCGCGTAATTATATTCCCGAGGAAGCGATCGGCGTCGTTAATCCCGCGCTGAGGCTTCCATCCGCTTATATGAACGAGCTGCAGGTGGAAAGGGGAGTAAGAATTCGCCGGCGCTCGTTACGTCGTTATTCCAAGTAAATAAGTTTACCCAACGGTTTGAGCACTCGATTTATTGATAGAAACGTTCTCTCTTCATTAGCAAGTTATTGACGTTAAATAAGTAATTGCTGAAGTTTGTGTATTTACTTTAACCAGAAATATTCTTAGTCTTCCGGCTAATTTCACTGTAAGTTTCATTCCTTTTATAACTAATTAGCCTTGTTTTAAATTAATTCGGATAAAATGTAAGATATAAGAACAACAGTATGAACTGAAACAGACTTCTAAATTAAAATTTTTATAAACATAGAAGGGGAAATGTATACTTTCTTTGAAGGAAATGCTGACGGAATATTGAAAGAAAGATACCAATACTAGATTTTTATTTTTCAAGAAAAAACATTCTTTAGCCATTTTCAAAATGATTCTGTTTTCCCGCCGCTGTAACCTGAACTTTATAAATTTTGTATGTAGACTGTGCTCTTTGGTTTATATTATATTATTTTCATAGTTAATATATTACTTTCATTGTTGTAATTTTGTAATACTTAACATAATAGTAATAATAGTAATTTTAACCGTAGTATTATAATAAATGTTCAAGTTTTAAATATTTACTAAAATTACGCATAATTAAACATTTTCACAGCGTCCCTATCCATGAACAGATTTTACACGCCCACTCGCGACTCGCGAGCGTAAGAAAAAGCGAGATACTCTGAATAATAAATTTGGGGTTCAGTAATTCAGTTGCGCGTGGGGTCAATGACATTCCTTGGCCAAGTGCCCAATTCCATCGTCCTATCATATCACCCGTCGTTATCATTGCCTACAAAGCCGACCTTTCACTTTTTCCGACGGTACAGCCTTTTTTTATCAGTGTAAAAAAAAGTCCGTAATGTAAAATTATACAATGGAAATTTCCACGTGGAGGAAAACTCCACGTGGAATTTTCATATTAGATTAAATTTTATAATTTAATCTTTTATAAGAATTTATTAAGGAAGAAAAACAATTAAAATGCAATATTGAACAGTCAACCAATTAAAGTCCATTATCTACATTATATGAGTCCTGTTTGTCAAAATCAAAGAAACGAATTTTTTTCATTCATATTTAGAGATTTGTTTATCATGTTTTTCTACATCTGTAGGATCAAAGTAAAATCGAACCACTTCGATAAAAAATGCAGATGAAAAAAATGTATAGATGTATTATCAATAACTAATTCAAGTGAATATTTCTTATAATAAATATTTTATTTAAATTCAACGTAATATAAGGTACCTTTTGTATATTCCAGATTTACAAGCAGAAAATTTATTTTCCTCTGCAGAGTTACTTTTCTAAAATAGTATAATATATTTCGTTCTGAAGAAATAAGTAAATAAATGAATAAGAGAGAAAACTTCCATGCACAGTTTTCACTTGATTTTTCTCCTGCAACAAGTTCAAAGTCTCCGACCATAGCGAAAAATCTTGTCTTGCACCCAAACGCGCGGGGCAGGGCGAGGGAAATAAACGCGTCCTCTAATTTGACACGGCAATTTTCCGCGCGCGTCGCCAGGATTTCGAAAGCGAGAGCTCGGACTGGTAGCGGGGGCAGGAAAAAGGAAAAAAAATGCCGACGCTGCCATGGCCAGGCAGTCGCGTTCGTTAATTTGGAGAAAGTCCTCGGCGCAATTGCGCCGATCCGTCACGGCCGCGGCGCGGAAAAATTATTTTTCGCGAAAATCGACGATCGCTAATTGGCCGCGCGCCGAGTGCTGCCTGTTCTCGAAAAGTTTTGATTATAGGTACCGCGCGACGAGACTCGATTTAAAAGTGGATTTCGCGCGAGGAATTCATAATTTATCTGCCTGATGATGGATGTTTGTTTTTAACGATTACTACGGGATGTTTTTAAAAAATTGATTGCCGCTTGTTTACTCGCGTACATCTTTCGAGCGGGCATTTTGCTTGTTTTACCGAGATAAATATTTACTCGAAAGCACGAGTGAATTATTTTCTCGTAAATCTGAATGTGCAGCTTTTTCCTCGTAGATAATTAAGCGATCGAGAAATTTGCACTTTTTGCGAATGCACGCATCGCATTTCGATTTCTATTAGGGATGTATTAGGGATGAGAAAAGTTGATAATATATATTACTGTGAAAGGGCGAATTCGATGATTCACATTTACAGAGATCATTTATAAAGTTCTAAAGATAAGAAATATCATCATATTAAGAAGTAGGATGTAATTCTCTGACTTGCAAAATATCTCTATTATTTACGTTTGAAGTTTTTCGTATTCCACTTATATTATTAAGTGGTTGACAAATTTGTAGTAAATTTGAAAAACTCGACGCGTGCATTACGTAATCCATACAACCAATTAAAAATTCACGCACTGATTAACAGGTGAATCCCACGACAAAAAGCGGCGCTTGCCTGTGTCGCGGCTCCTTTTTATTATGACACCCAAGACACAGCACGAATCTTTTCCTCAAATTAACCCGAAGAAATTGAAATCCGCAAAAAAGCGTAGCTTACATAACGACAGTGGCATTACGGGTTCAAAAGTGTATAAAAAGTGCGTAACCTCGGGATTTCGTCGGTTTCATCACTGTCCCATTCGAGACCTCGGAGATCCGCATCGACGGGGAAACACATTGTCTCCGTGATTCAATCGTAACAGCGTCCTTCAGCGGCGATAAGATGCCGTTTTTCATCGTTCTTTTCACGAACTCGTTTGAGACGCGTCGTGGCGCCTGCGCCGTAATAACAATAAAGAGACGCACAGAGGCGGTGGAGGCATCACGCCGCGTGAAAGGTCGTTACCTCGAGGCACCCGCGCATACCTTGCGTGTTTCCCGATGACACTTACACTTTACTTGCTTTTGACATCTGGAAAAATCTTTCGTTTGAAGGACTTTTTTGACGATTTTTCTTTTGTTCGTTAGTTTTTTTTTTTTTTTTTAAACAAGATGATTAGATGGACGCAATTACTTGTTTAGCTAATTATGTACGAATAATAAGTAAAATAAAAATAAATAAAAAGGTTCGCTAAAGTATCACATTTTTTCTTTATAACAATGTAACTGTACAATTACGACAATCTACATTTGTTATTAATGCGTAATAAGATTTGTTATCGTGTGTCATATTAATTTTGATGCTACAAACATTAGAATGCACTTAGTTAAATAAAAACTTATTTATCGAATGTCCAGTGAAATGAATCCTTTTATTAATTCAATGAGAGACAGTTAAAGCAATTAATTAAAATAACAAAGGTATCAACTTCTCCCATAAATTAAACTTATATAAGATAAGAAACTAAACTTTTGCATAATCAGGAAAAAGTGTAAAAGTGTTTAAGCAGATACGCAACGAGTCACCATTAAAAAGGTCCCGAGCGATTTTTAATTTGTCTTTATGGGCCCGCCAAGGCTGCGCTTACGGTCTATTATCTCGTTCAGTATACAGTTGCGCCTCGCGAGAAGAATGGCCGGAAAGATGTATTACGAGTCGCGGCGAGTCCTACCCGGGAAGCGACAACGAGGCGAGATAATCGCCCGATCCTTATCCGGGCGCTCGCCAAATTACGCGCTTCACGCGGCCACGCGCCTCTGACCTCTCCTTCGAGAATCCTGCCGCCCGTGGATTTCCGCAGTATTCCCCTGAAAGCACCGACGGTAAAACCGGCGATCCCGTCGTTAAACGTGGGGAGGCGAAAAAAAAATGAACCTCGGAAAAGCCAGCCAACTGATGAAGACAAAGTGGCGTTTGACAGTCGCTCGAGCGATGACACGCGTAAACAAGCCGTGAATAAAGCAGAGCTCGGTATGGTGGGCCGATCGAGCAGTCCCATCACGAAGCAGCCATTTTACATGACAAAGCCGAAAAGAGTGACTGCGGTTTTTGCCTTTGCCGCGGCGAAAGTGCACGCGACACTCGTACGTGGGGCTTTAAAAGTCGTGACTTTCGCACGTATGCGACTCACTGTGATTGACGCGTCGGTGCGGTATATTTTGTTTGGGCTGCTGACACCGAAACACTTCCTTTGATGAATATTGCTGGCGATGTTTTTTCTTTGCGCCTCTTTTTTACGAACAGAAGGGAAATTTGAATGAAAATTTATTTAAAGATTAAAATAAAATTGACAATATATGCAATTCAATTTTTTGTAGAAAAATACATATGATAGAATTAGTAAGTTAATTAATAAAATTAAATATCCATCGGGAAATTGATTTATCTATTTAACCATTGAATTTGAAAGGGTCAATTAAAATATGATAAAAATTTAATTAGAAAAACAACAGTAAAGAAAATTAAAAGATTTATTACAGTTTTCATTAATATAACGTCGTGAGAATTGCATTTTTTATAAAATTTATTCTGACGTTTATATGACGTGTTACTTGTAAACCCGTAAAAAAATATTTTCAAAAAGCATTAAGAGAGTATACGGTCAGCGAATGTTAAATTTAACGTCTCCGCATGCAGACTGTTATTACATGTATGTTTAACAAGCGTAGCTTGTTGAAAAAAATATTTTAAATTGAAGCGATGTAGAAATTTACCAGAAACCAGAATAAATACGTTTACAAAATTATTATCTAATGCAAAAAATTATTATTATCTGATATACTTATTAAAGTAAAAAAAAGAAATAAATAAATAGTCTATTATTTTTGGTTATTCAATGCAATCGACATCCATGACTAACATATATCACCCGACGGATGCAAGCAAAAGCTACATGGAGTGGAACATATCAATATTTCAATATATAAGGAATTACAATCGGATAACAACCTCCTGATTCACAAAGAGCTGACGTGTCCACAGGCGCGGCCCAAATTTCCGATTGAACTAAACGTCGACGATGGGGCGGTGCAGATTCCACGGGATGCACCGCGGCACCGATGAATTGTGACTCACACGCACATACGCTAATATGTAAAAGCGCTTCTCGGCGTTTCGCTTTCTACGGCGAGTCTCGTAAATGATTCAAGCGAGTCATCGCATAGGAAGCCTCGTTAATAACGTGACTCCCAGGTTGACGTGCAACCTGTGCCTCCTGCAACGAGGATTGATTCATAGCCGGCACTTAGTGTCCGACGAGCGTATCGCGACGACCGCTTGCGGAGACTCGACGCTTTTTCGCTCTCAAAATGTGGAAGAGCGAACGAAAAAACTCACCAATTCGAATGAAAAGTGAGGCAATTCGATCTTCCAGTGGGTTACTTTTGAAGCGGTACGAGAGAAAATGAGTTACTAAAATTCAGAGCTTTTCACTATTTTATCATAACAATTAAGTTTATACGGATTGAAGAGAAATCGATAAATTTGTACTGATAACGATTATTCCTATATGAAACTTATTTAAAAAAATTATGCATATAGTTACATAAGTAAACAAATTTTTTTTTAAATTTTCTTTAATTTAATTAGTAAATTTCTTATACTGGATGCTATCGTCGTTACACCTAACGAGAAAAATTTGCGATAAGAAAGAATTTATGTGGATGTATTCGAAAAGATAATAAGACTATTCTAAAAATGTTATGTAAATATTAGCACCGATTCAGTTAAAAGGATTTTAATTGCAAAAAAGGTAATTATTTGCACGAACTACACACTTATAAAGTTGCTTATCTCACTTTCGTACACAATTTACATACATTTAAATAATAAAACTAGTAGTTTCAGCATGAAATATTTATAAACGTACAAAATATTTTATTAGATTATATTAATTAATTAGTATTAATTAAAACGATTCAAGAACTGTTAAATTAGATAAATTAAACAGAAAAAATTAGGAATAAAGCTTATCCATAAAAAAGAATATTCGAAATCTAAAAGAAATTCCTTCAACACTTTCAAAATAGTCTGACACTTATTTTCTTTTATCAAATAAAATCCGTGTGTACTCTTCCTTGACTGGCCATCTTAAAAAAATCTTCCCGACAACGAATAATCTACGAAAAAGCAAAAGTGCACACAAATGACAATAAACAATCGTAACGTAATCCGAATTGAAAATTGAATTGAAAAGTCAGCTACCGGAGCTCGTCAGTCGGCGGCGATCAGCTCGCGGGTAGCGTCACGGAGAGCGGAGCCACCGCTCACCGTCGGGATGATCCCGTACCCCCGGCGAGTATCCGCGCGGCCCCGAAGAAATCGAACGGAAAAAGCAATTCTAATCTCTTCTTGCCGCACGGGCGCGAGAGAGCGCCGGGGCCTATGCATCGCGGCGAAAACCGTTCGTTCCGTACGGTTTATCGAGCGCGCGATCGCCACGCGGGAAAAACGATCTGCCCGCCTCGGGGAATGACGAGGCCGCGCGCGCATCCTAAAAGCGAATCGCCCGCTACCCGTTTTCATATCGGTCTTCTCTCCTCTCTCCTTTTCTTTCTTTCTTTCTTCTTTTATTATTTTTTTTTTCTGTTGCCACACGGCCGTGCCCCTCCGCCGCCTCATTTCGCGCGCTTCCTCCGTTTGTCGGGAGGCCGATCGCCGACGCGATATCGCCTCTTCGTCGGGGTGGGGAAAAAACGGGAGCGAGCCGCAACGGAACGGAGGCGGGAGGAGAGAAGGAGAGAGAGAGAGAGACCGAAAGTGTAGCTGTGCGTAACGCGGAGATTTATCTTTTCAATTTTACCCGCTGCTTTAAGACGCTGCGCTCCGGAATTCGCGATGCCGGGGGTGATATAAATGCTTTTAAGTGGGTTTACGCTCATTTTAGATTGAAATTAAGTGGTCCGCCGGTATTTTGAATTCAATGAAGTGTTTTGATAGGCTATTATGTGGGATCGCTCTTTTTTTTCGTGATTTATATCGGGCGCTTAAATGTTTGACGTTAATCGCGATAATAATTTGTGGATGCATAATAGTGACTATGATGGGCATGGATAAGAAATTAATAGCCGAGTTTAAATTTTTAATGATAGACGCTAATCTATTTTATTTTTCATTATTGACTTTCAATATCAATTATATAGCGTGATCTGAATGATTGAAGCTATAAATTCAGTTAGAATTTTTTATGAATAAAAAGTATGAAGCTCCGGTATACACCTTTTAATATCGCAGTTTTGACATTACTTAAAAAGAATGTGTTTGAAAAGAGAAGTCGGTCTTTCTCCACTCCAATAACATTAAAAATGACAATATGAACGTTCTCAACAAAATTGATCTGTGCACTCTATAGTTTTCTTCATTTTTTTTTAGTTGTTTCTTTCATGTGCGGAGATGTGCTCTGATGATCGCATGTATTCAGATTCAGAAACGTGCGGATAACCACATACACTCGCTTCAATCAGAAGCAACCATCACTCACTCCTCTGACACTAACCGACGTCTGGCATAATTAAGACAACTTCTCAATCGAAATTAGTGATCTGCAAGATTGTATATAGAGACTGACGTGTATTTGTTTTCCTCCTACTAGCGTACATCAGCGCTAAGACTACCGATCTCTTAACCGATCGCCCGCCCCGATAAACGACCTTCGATACGCACGGCCTCATTGTGTTGCGAACGGATCATTACCGGCTTCCGTTTAAAAACCTACGCCCCCCTCCCGATTGATATCTCGGCTATGGGTAATATCAAGGCGGTGCGAACCGTTGTTACTGCAACGCACGAGTACGCGCAGCTCGAGCTGCTCAATTCTTCGTCCATTGAGCCACATTTTAAATGCATTAAATTTTATTAAATCTAGTTATTTGTTTTTTACACTTCAAATAGCCTAAAAAATGGAATTTAAATGAAGGTTTGTTAAATATGTTATAATAACTATGAATTTTTATTACTTTTATTTTTATTTTTTTTAAAGCTTTATTAAGTATTATATACTAGTTTAATTAAGTCATCGGTTTTTCTGACGTACTGTAAACTTGAAATGCATTTTTAGTTTGCAAAAAGCGCAAAAATTCAAATGTATAAACTCACGTGTCAGCTGCACAAAAGGAAGAAAAACGTAGCGCATGAAACTCACCTGAAACAAAAAGAAAAAAAATGACATTAATCGGCAGCCGCAAATGACATCGGATAAACAAAACGGAACTTAAATTTCATCCAAATGAAATGTCACGACCTGCCAGTTACGCAGGAGACAAGCGAGCGCATCCAGGAGTATCTCGGGGGGGATCGTCGCTCGGGGCGTGACAAATCACAGAGGCGAGGGAAAAAATGCGCCCGACCCACCGTAAATCAACGGCGATCGACAGCAGGGGGGAAGTACAGTCAGACCAATGCTAAGGTCACTCAAGACTCAGCCGCCGGCGCTCGTGCGCTAATCGTGTCAAGGGCGCCCGAGATAAGCCCCCACTCCCTTTCGCTGCGAGCGAGCGGGAAAGGGAGAGGCGGAAGAGCTGGAATCAGGATCACGTACAGGGGGACTCCGTGGCTGTTGCGGGATCCACTTGGCTCTACATCTACGATGCTGACGATGCAGCTCCGAATGTCGAGAGGATTTCGTGTTTCTGAAGATTTAGTAGGGGCGGACCTATTCGTTATAAGGGGTTTCAATTTTTGGAAAACCGCGGCTTTAAAGGAAAATTGTGAGATTTATTTGTATCTTCTTGGACCAATTGTACTAAAATGAAATTCAAATATACGATTCTTGGATCTAAATTATTGTAGAAAAAAATGGTAATTTTTGCGATTTATCTTTATTGCCTCAGTTTTCTTGATTTACAGCTCAGAATTATTTTCTTATTTATTTATTTATCGAACCAAATAATTTACAACATAAATCCTATAAACGCATTGCCTGTGTATAGGACTGGTACGTAAAATAACTTAAAAACTAAACTAAAAACTGAAAACAAAATATAACAGCCGATGAAACGCATTAAAAAATTTTCAAGGCAATTTTATCACGCAACAATCAAGCTGGAAATATCAGCTGGAAAAATTAATATCCAGACTTGTCATTATCACCCTGTCAAACATTCACGCCAAATACTCCAAACGCAATTACCGTAAAATCAATTCCAACGGTAACCTACACGTGTTCGACGCCAGAAGGACTAATCATTGATTTTTGTACACGTCGTGGACGCCAATAAAAGACAGATAGCAATCTTTCACCGTCAGCTCGACCGGCGACGATCCGCAGATGCCGGCCGATAAGAGCCGCGGCCGGCGGGCGCCTCTTTCTTCGCGCAGTGCAAGAAAATATCGGTCGTTCTCAGATGGAAATGCGAAAGAGAGAGAGAGAGAGAGAGAGAATGAAACCAATGCCCCGCGGACTTTTGCTCTCGCGAACATTATGAATGAGCGATCGACGATCGGCCGAGTAGCGTTTTGTTAGAAATCGAACGAGAGAAAGAGAGAGAGATAGAAGCCCATTTGGAGCGACATCGGGCAACCGGTCGTCTCGCGCGCGCGTCGATTGAAATTTATGGATCGGCCAGAGTGGAGAGCGCGAAAGCCACCGGCGCGCGGGGGCTGTTTTCCTTTTGTCGGCCGATCGCCGATTCTCGTTACCGATTTGTCTTTACCTACTTTCGCGCAATATCCGAGGCCTTTTTTATGCCGGTCCCCAGGGGGGAGGGGGGAGTGGGGAATTACGCCGATGCGAGGCATCGCTGGAGCGACTTCTTTTTGTCAGGGAGTTCGGTGGGAGGCTTTCTCTTTTGATTTCGAAAGTTTTTGGAAAGACGAGGATCCTGAGGCGGAATGAGAGCACCAGGATTGCACGCGAAAGGACTTTTTTTATCCGAGGACAATTGCTTTTTACATTATTTTAACGAAGAACACTTGCAATTGGTTTCTCGAAAGCAGCGTGGTATCCATTAAAATTTCATTTTAAAAATATCGTATAAAGTTTTTATAAGTATGTCAATGTTGCACTATATATAGCGTATTAATTACTTAAAGTTATTCCAACGTTATTATCAGGAATCTATATCTTGTCCCGATGATCGGTAGATATTTTTAAACAAAGTGATTTTTACATTTCATAAAGGAAAAAAAATTCAATGAGAATTATATTTGAAATTATACCGTCATACTATTCATTACGCGTTAGTGTGGCTAATAATTAGGACGTTTTTTTGCGCCTGCATTTAAATGCGTTAATAAATGTAAAAGAAAAACAAACGTTGGCATTTCCGTTGGTTCTTCTCTTGTAGTGAGATTTTAAGCAAAATTTTGTTTTCATTATTAACATATATTCTTATTTGATATAGTAATCTGTACAAAAAAAAAAAAAAACACGCGCGCTCCTCTTCTAGTTATGCAAAAATAAGAGTAGGGTTTTTGCGTTTATAACCCGATTTTAAATAAATATACCAAGAAGGAAAATAAACTCAAAATAAAAAATCTTGAAATAATTTCTAACTCAATCGACTGTGAGACTAAAAAAAATCGTGCAAACCAATTTTTGACCGCAATGGCTAATAATTCAAACCTAAACTAGACGAGGTAAAAGAAAATAAAAACGTTCAGCCATTCAACTTTAAAATATTCATTTGGCTTCGAATATTTAAATTTTATCAGCGCACCCGTAAGACCGGCTCCCGTCTTCGCTCAATTAAACGCTCCACTGCAGCCGCGCAAGAAGCGAATCGCCGGGGCAATAAACATTTAACATACAATATTGCGCTAACTCCGCGGAAAACAGAGCAGCGGCATCGCGGCGCTACTTTTTAACTGGATCGTCCCGCCGACGGAAATAAATAGGCGAGCATTGATTGGATGATAAATTTTCGAGCAAACGAGGGGGAGGGGGCCGCTGCAGAAGCCGGCGAGTCTCGTTAGGATGCAAAGAAACGCGCGGCTATTGAGCGCCGTCACCGCGAAAATAAATAATAGCCTCATGTTTATTTCATTGGGACGAATCGCTCGCTTTTCGGTCGTCCCCCCCCGCTCACCCTCCCTCGCCTTTTACGCTGCCCTCGCACCGCCGCGAGCTCGATCGATCGAGTGCTGGGGCGAATTTTCGTTTCCCACGTTTCGCGGGTTCCGCGACGATTTCACGCCGCGGGGGAAACGAGTTTACGGGCTTAATTGCCGCCAGATCCAGGATTATCGACACACTTGAAACTGGGCGCTAATCTCGTCTGTTACGTCAGGCGTTTCGTTATTTATTTGTCGGGGAGAGACCTCGGTGAGCGAGGCGCAAAATCGATAGCTCATTTTTTATGGAGGCGTATGCCGCTGGGAGCTTCTTTGTTGGCCCGATTGTTTTGTTACACGGACGGGCGATTTGTTGAATAGATTACGGTTTTATGGTAATTCCGCTGAGAAAGTGAGTATTCGGTGTAACTTTGTAAAAATGAAGATATTTATTGTTGTGGAAAAGTTTTTAGAATTGCATTAATTGATTTTTAAAAACAAAATTTTATTATAGTCCTATACATAAAAAAGAATTAAATTAATAAATAATATTTCCATTAGTAGGGTAAACAACAGAGTACATCATTTGATTCTCACAGAAGTGCGCGCATCCTAGAGTGAACAGAAAAGATGAACATGTCTCTCCCTCTTTCTTGCAGACGAAAAGCGCCAGCTCCTGGCTATCCGGAGGCGGTCTGCCGGTGGCATAACGAAGTGTAAAATTATTCCGGGCGTTGTGTGTCTTCGCCGCGATCAGCCGCGGAGATATACGCTTCTGCCCGAGCCTCTAACGGTGGAGCTGGAGGGGGTTGGGGGAAGGGCTCTCACAACGGCTAATCCGACGAAGCTGGCGAATTTTAAGCCGATTCAAGTTGTTAACTCGTTTTTAACCGACAGCGATGCGCTTGCATTTGCATGAAGCTGAGATTACCGCGACTCGCCTAGTCGTGCTGGGTAATTACGCCTGCCCGCGGCTCGTTCTTTTTTCGTCACTCGCAATGAGCTCGCTCGGCGAGTTTGTCCACGGAACCTGATTAATAGTTCGAAATTTAATTTAGTGCGCACTGGAAAGAACAGCTTCATTTTCTAACCATGCCGCGGCGACTCGAGTTTTAATTAGGATTTGAGGGGCAGCTATGCAATGCAAAATGTTATACATGCAGAAATTATTTATTTTTCTTTTTTTTTTTTTTTTTTTTAAATCGCTATTTTGAAGTTACCGTAGTCTATAGGTACATTGGTAATTTAGTATAAAAGTAACAAGTTTTCGCAGACGAAAAAATGCGTCTCTTAAGTACATTGTTGATCCACTTAGATAACCGGAACTGTAATGCAAATTGAGCAATCATACCTTATCATCGACCAATATTGGATCAACGTTTGGTTAAATTTTTATCTACTTGAGATGAACCTTCCATAAATAATTACATATCATTGCATTTGCATGACTGGATCAACATTGCCACTTTATTTCTACACAAAAGATTATTTTTTTAGTATATTAAATCGAGTACATTGACACTTCCAAGCATATGCCAATATTTACTGTGCCGTGTAGTGCCTTTGAGCCGGCTTACAGATATCCATCTCCGCATGCAGCAAAATAAATTCTGGAGACGATCTTCTTGAATCAAGGGAATAGTGAAACGAAAAATAGATGAATCCACGCATTGATGCATGGGGAGTTCCCGTACGTTGGATTAGCGATGCGAGCTAGACGACCGATAAGATCGCACTCGACGATAAACGTCTCACCTCGCGCGGAAAACGCTGGACGCGTATTATATACCCTACGTAAGATATGCGAGCGATGCCGATCGGCGAGTCGGGGTTAACGCAGTGACCTACTAACCGTGCACCCGTCGTGACGCTACGGTTTATATTTATGCTTCCCGTTTTTTCATCGCTACGGACGCTTCGTTAAAATTATTGATTATCACATTATTAACAAGAATGAAACGCTTGAACAATTTTTCTGGATTCTTAAACAAAATTTTAATCATCATGGATAAGTAGACATAATTGAAAGAAAAAAATTTCTTCATAATAATAATATAGTAAGTAATAACAGTAGATAATACATATTTGAATAGCTCATTATATTATTTTTTAAGAGTATATAAATATTTCATCGTTAATTTCATTCGTTTTATTTCAAATTGATTGACAATTTAGTTCAATTTATACCTCACTGTACATCAACTTTATAAAAAAGAGTGATGCTAGACGCCACTATTAAGGATACAGGTATACTTAACGCTCGATGGTAAAAGCATCAAGCACTGTATTAAGACTGAATTTATGCATATTTGAAGCTTATGATTATTAAAAGAGCGAATATCTGATATGAAAAGTGGCCGTATTAAGGGTGGGACAAATATACGCTAAACACACTAATATAAGCACACACGCCTTCCTTTTTCCCGCTCCCTATCATCGCGCAACACCTCACATTTGAAGCGTCAGTTAAAATGATGGATAGAGTTTGACGCACCGAATTTACACCTATCACAAGACTCTTGATAAATACACGGCATAATTAGAATGACTAACGAGCAAAAACCGCTCTGTCAAGTTTGAACATACGAGATATACCGCACATTGACATCCACCCTATGTTTTATGTACAGAGCCACACACGAGGACGAAGGAAAAAGAGAGGAGAAAATTAACAAATTGCTTCTTTTATACGCCCTTAAACTTATGAATTATTTATTCAATTTTATGATAACAATTCGGAGGGAGTTTAACGGGGCCGTGATCCAAGTTAGTAAGCACTGGAATTAATTATTAAGCTCGTTCTCTTTTTTTTTCGCGAGGACGTAAAAATCGTAAGATCACCTTTTACGAGCCGATCCGCCTGGGCCGTCACGACAGTCCCCGGCCTCACGTATATCGGGCACACATCGGAAGTACCGTTCCCCCCCGGCGCGTTTTACGATCCCGCGAAAATTACAAATTCGCCTTTCTTTTTCTTTTTTGTCTTATTTCTCCCCTGCCTCCCTCTCGTCTTTTGCATTCGCCTTATCTGCGGCGCGTATAGAAATAGCCGAGAGACCAACGCGTTGCGATTTCCAAGCCGCTTTATGACGAATTCATTAGGGGAACGGAAATCGGGGTGGCAATTTTGGACATTACCTTTTTCTTGCAAGGAGAAAAATTGTCTGTTAAAAAATGGAATAATAAATTTCAATGTCCTCAACGACTAACGTTCTGTAAAAAATTTTAATACACTTCCTCTTCGAGTAGTTCGAGTGGCCATATAGATTGATTTCTCATTCCCGAAAACCAGAGATGCACTAGAAGTTCGATAAAGCTGAAAAGGAAAGCACAAAAGTAAAACGAAGATTTAAATGTTGGCAAAGCAGACTTCATCGAAATTGTACCTTAATTACCGAGAGAAAACTTGAAGAAAGCAAAACTCGAACGAAGGCGGGCTGCATAGTGGCAAAGTTGGAAAAACGCGAAGTGCGGTTGTTCAAGCGTAAGGCTGTATAAGCATAGAGCTGAAATCGACAAGTAAAGAATTGTTTTCGCGTGCAGCGAATTGAGCCTCGTAACGTTTATTGGACTCGCTGCGAGGAAGAACCGAACACGCACGTGTTTTGCATCGCTATTAAGACTACTCCGTGGCATGTAATTTTCGTTTGTTGGATTGTTTTTCCATTCACAGAGTCGCCAGTAATTGAAGTGAAATTTTATCGAGCACTTTGCTCATCCTAATTGGCCTTCATTACAGCTCTTGCATTGTTATAATTACCACATTAAGTGAAGCTAAGGTATATCATTAAAATGAAACGATGAAGTTTTATAGCTACGTGTTCCGAGTAATTTATGAAAAGTTAATTTATTCCATTCTTTTCGTAAAACTACAGGCAAGTTTTCCGTGCTTCGCGCAGTAATTACATCTGCTTCTTTCTTTCAGCTTAGCTTAACCTACAACAATTTTATGAAGGAGAACTCTGTTATCAAAATAATTTTAAAACTCATTGTGAATTTTACTCTCTTCTAGAAGTAACTCATTTTTCAATATTATTGGTTTACGTGCGTAAATTGTAACTTTAGTTGAAATTAAAAATGAAACAATTATTTATTTTTGTGTGCTTTCAAATATATAGTAGATCTACTGATACCTGGTTACGTCATGTTAGATCAAATAAAACTTAATTATTTATTTTTGTGTGCTTTCAAATATATAATAGATCTACTGATACCTGGTTACGTCATGTTAGATCAAATAAAACTTCTTTTATCAGTATATTTACTATAAATTAATTATGACAGTGTTAAGCTGGTACTATCGCAGTAAAAAAGAAATCTATATAAATTCAGAGTAATGGTTATAAATAATCATGTCAGAACCAATTAGGGTTATTAAATTAAGAATGCCATTAACTTCACTTGTAACATAATATATAAGCTTCATTTTTTCAAGAATTCATAATGTTGATTGTTCAATTTTAAAATCATTCTCATTACAATTAAAAAATAATCACTGTAAGAGATTGTGAGTATTTACATTGCATTATACCTTCTGATAAAAAAGTCTTCGTAAATATTAATATTCAAAGTTATAGTTCAAACAAAGTAGAGAAGCCCGCAGTGTCTTACTCGAAAGAAGCTCGAATAGTTGAGCCAAGAATTTTAATCATACACCATGAAAGCAGCAAAGTTTAATTTAGTCTTCAAGCGCCAACTCTTCGGAACGGGGCCTGGAATTAACATTTTAGGAAGTACCAGCGCGGATTTGCGCGTATTATGCGAGTCCCCCGCCGCGTAAGGCGTCGTCGCTTCACGGGACGGCGCGCTCGTAGGCGCTTTTTTGCCACCCTTTCGGCCGCGACGGCGCGCCGCAGCAGCAGCGCCTCACGTAATTAGAGGGCTCGATTGAGATTTGAAGATCGGGGAGGAGGCGAGCACACTGTTATGCGGTGTACCGTAGGCGTAACAGTGCTTCCTTCCTGGCGAAGCGAGGCGCGCGCTTTTCTTTGCGCTTTTTTATCAAGACTCCCCCCTCCCCTTGCCCCGTGCCTCGTAAACTTCGCGATCAAACGGTACAAATTGAAAGCGTAATTCGAGAGCGCAAGCTGCCTTACCGGCGTCGGCTCATTTTTTTCCTCCCTTTTTTTACGCAGACGGGGACTTGAGAAATACGGAAGAATAACAAATACGGTTTTTGCGGAATTCGGTAGTGCGGTCAACTTTTTTTTTGCAGTAAAAAAAAAAAGAGTAACAAAATTAAGTAATAAATACACGAAGAGAAATCCGCTATATGAGCATTAACGTGCAATATGTCTATATAATATAGGTATTTTATTTTTGTAAATACTAAATTTTGCAATAAATATCTATTTTATTCTGTCTGTTTTTACAAGAACATTTAAGAAAAATTATCCTAGAGTATAATAAAATGTATTAAATTGACAGTCTGCGACAAAATTAAAATCATACCTTGTATAAGAATTTACTACAGGATTTCTCTTCGTATAAGTATAATATTTCTTTTCTCAATACTGTACAAGAAGAGTTAATGAAGGACGTGTTACACCTGCATAAGAAAAGTATTTGCTAAACATATACACCGTTTTCATTTAGAAACAAGGGCAAAGGCATTAATTTAAAACTAATTTTTCCCACTTTCCTTCGATTGTTGCTATACACTTTGCGTGGAAAAAAGCAGGCATTAACGTATAGGCGCGTGGACTTTTACTCGTTAATTCCAGCGACTGCGAGTGAGGAATTTAAAGCGCCCCGTGCATTTTGCCATTCGGCCGAGCCGCTGGTCTGCGATCAATGAGCGCAAAATTAAACAGAGCACGATTTGGATTTTGGAAAGTGCGCCGCTTGTAGCGCGACGCAGCGTCGATCGTTTAAAGAGCGAAAATTTCCCCTCGTTAATTAATCGGCCGTAACAATCGACGAAACGCCGGAATACGCGCGAAGCTAATTTCCTATAACGAGATTTAGAGTATGCCGGTGTTTTATACACACTGCAGTGCGCCCAAGTAATCGCGCGCTGATGTTGCAAAAATAGTCGCAAAGCATGGACCGATAAAAAAAAAAAAAGAGGATGGACGACGAAAATGCAGAGCGTAGCCGGCGGTGGTTGAACGAAAAAGCAAAAGAGCCGGCGATATCGCGTCGCTTTCTGCCATTAGAAACGCAAACGTCGGTGGAGATAGGCACAAAAAAAAGGTCAGGCGAGAGAAAAAAAAAACAGACACGGGCATAATAGCGTGCATCATCGTGAATAATTAACGGGCCCCGATCGCCCGTATGCTCTGCCAAGTGAAAAGCGAATAGTTCCTGTGCAACGATGCACTTTCCTCTATCACGGCGCCGCTAATGTAACTCTTTTTGTCTCTCCAACCTGCTCTTAACCGCTCGCCGATTGCTTTCTACTGTAGGCTTGAAAGAAAAAAATATTTGTTTCGCAATTGTCTGTTTGCTTTGAGGATGAAAATTCAAATTTAAGCGTTGCGCTCGTAAAAAGTATAGTCTACTGTAATTTCTACATTTTGCATTAAGTTGTTTCTGTAATTATTAACCACTTTTTATGCAATCTACTGTAAGTATGAGAAATAATTATTGTTTTGTGTAAGATTTTTAGATTTCGAAAAATTGAATTATTTATATTTATGTAATAAAACGTACATACATCGATACTATTTTCATAATGTAGTATTAATTATATATAAATACAGTTGTAAATAACTATTACGGTTATTTCATCGTTTTAATACAACGTTTTTCTTATCGTACCTAATTAAGAATCCATAATAATAATTTTCTAATTTTGCGATCAAACTTCATGCCGATCAATACTTTTATACTTTTTATATATTATTAATAACAAGATTAAATAGTCCATTGTTTTGTAGACGAATTATGGAAATACTTATTGCAAACGATTTACATTACTTGCAACTTATTTTACTCTTGTCTATACTAACAATCTCCTAGCATTTTGAGTTTCGCTCAAAAAAAAAAAAAGTTGAACGTCTGTTCAAGCATAATAATAAATTTCTCATTTTTAAATTTAAAGAAAGCCCATCAATTATTCGCAAAAGATTTGTTTACACAAATGAAGGTTATTTTCTATAAACGACAGATAAAAATAGACAAGGCGTAATTACACCAGTAAGAATCGACTTTTTACAAGGTGAATGAGGTTTAATTAAAAGCCCTTGCGTTCGTATGCGCCTGATTTCAATCTCGATTATCTTGATCACGCCAAATTACTTTGGAGCAATAATCGCCTAGCACGCAATTAAAGCTTAGCGCATTTTACATTGGTGGGGAGCTTTTCAAACGGCCGCTTCACCTCTGCTAATTTCTCCAAGTGCAATGAAAGAATATACGCGCATTACGTCTTTTTACTCGCCTCCTTTCATGCCATTTAGAAACACTTTTGACGTCCATTTACCGTCCAAGCGAACGTTTTCCGAGCTAATTCGCTTTAGCAGAGATGATTCTCGCGGCGGAGGAGGATATTTCATTAAAAAAGTTTTTCAGTATTGAAGCTTTCGAAGAAAATGTGCTATCTATTAGTTTCAACTTTGTTAATAATAAAAATTATACATTTATTATTACATTAAAATTATCTGTGTAACTTAACAGAACGGTTTATCTGCAAGTTTCTCTCTGTTGCCAATGGCCTTTAATCTCTTGTGACCGGTGGGCCTGTAATTAATTTTTTATTACAATAATTTACATCAGTTAAACGCAAAATGTAGATGCACTGTATATCGAATCAAAAAATATTCGAACAATAGCAACAAACGTGTCAAGTAGCAAGCTTGAAAAAAGTTCAGTCCAAGCTGCAGATAATTGCACTCGGTTCGCCGAAAAAGGGGGGAGGTATGAGCGTGAAATTTAATTGGCCTAGTGACGCAAGCGACGGAGGGAGGTTATGCGCTGATTCCGAAAATTGGCACTTTTTAGTTAGCGCCACGCCGCGAATCGCGAGATGATTTCGTCCAAATGACCGAATTGACGCGTGAGCGGCGTCTACGCGAGTATGAAGCGCAACGAGCGGAGTTCACGTTTGCGCCTCTTTCGATTTAATTTCGAGTTTGATTTTTTACGCGTTGTCAGGTGTATCGCGAATTAGCATATGCTCGTGAAATGAATTTAAATTTACTAACTTTTTTGCGAGTGTTCTAAAAATATACTTGGAATAGATAATTACAAATTATCTCATATTTTATTCTAAAGTTCACTTTTATTCGCTCAAACGTAGTCTTAATACTCGGAGAATTTTTCCATGAATTATACAATGAAGCTCAACGTAAAATTTGCAGGATAAACGTATTTATTAAGTTCAGTCGGTTAGCGATATACTGTAAAATTTTGCGAGTAAGGATTTTAATTTTCAATTTTTTTTTTTAATCGTTGGCCAGAGTGTAAATTTTTATACAAAAAGCTCCTGCAAAATTTAAGGCAATTTTCCGGTACAATATTTTACAATTAATGTTTATCCTACGATTTTATTTATACTTCACTATCTGTAGTAAAGGAATCGTGCTTTTATAGTTTCCCTATAAATTTAAGGGATTTATTTTCTTTTATCCAGATAATAAATAAAATAGACCTATACACGAAGAAAAGATCTACTGCAAATTGTAGTAGTCAATTTTAATGTCTGTACATAGACAGACATTATTTGCAAAATTACAATAGTTTCTTATAAAATTTATTATAGTTTCTATAAAACTTTACTATAACTTTAAGAAAGCATATTATATCTCTTCTAAATTTTACAAGAAAGTTTTGCAATTTATCCAGTAGGGTACTGTTAATCTATGAGGACATTATAATTAACTGTTGTTATTTTTAATAGATCTTTATTCCCCGTATCAAAATTGACCGATAAGTAAACCAATATACAAAGCATACAATAGTCAATACAAATGAGTAGCATATATATTTCCTCGACAAAGAGTAACTAACATTTTCAGTTTATTCAGCGCTTAATTAAATTACGAACGTCTAATTAACTTGCGGTGCGCTCTCCTATACCCAGCTTTAATAATAACCTAATTCCCGTTCCGCCATATAAATTTCCGCCCACCCGCGGACGCGATACGTCTTCCCTGCGGACCCGCGATAAAATCACTCTTCTCGGGGGCTCATATCTGCCAGGGCCTTTCACAAAGCGGTGCCCGCGCAATTTTTCATTCGATCCGAAGCCCCGCCGCGACGTGGATTCATCTGTGCCTCGCCTCGCTCTCGCGATTTTTCGTCGTTAGCTACGATCCCCGAACTTTATTAAGACGTCGTCGCCAACGCGGCTGTCGTCAATTTTTTTTTTCTTTTGCCCTCTCCTCGCTACATTAATCCGCTCCCCGTTTTACGAGCCCCGCCGGGGAAGACGTTCTTTAAAGGCTATTTATTTCGCTTCGTGCAGGGGGTTGAGTCTGCTCGTCCTCTCAGCAGACCGTTAATGTCGAGCTGGAAAATTAATTTTTCAGTTCCTCGGTGAATTTCGGTAGCGTAATTATTCGATAAAGCATAAAATTATCGGTCATTTTTGCATAATTTCCGGCGAAAATTAACATTTTTTTTATCCTCCCGCAGACAATTCGCTGAACTTTAAACGAGATAAATGCGATCGTAAAAACATAATCGTTCCTCGAAGCGGTTCACTCGGAGCGTAAAGCTCGTATATCGTTTTAATGTTGAAAGTATTAAGAGGGCATTCGCGAGCTGCAAACTGCCTTTACACCCATAAGCACTTCAACTATACTTCGTGTTAATCGCCAGAGTCGCTTGATCCTTTGTTTGCTCGAATATTTGAAGATTCCGCTGACTGTGATCAAACTGCTACGTCTGCTTTATAACTCTACGACTACCTTGACTTTCGCAGGCAATGCTAAACTTATCCTCGAGTAATTACTCGTAAAATGTCAAAGAAAAGCTTCCGATTGTTTTTCACGCACAAAGTGTAGTTTTCCAAATTCCCGCAGAAACAAATTATTTTGTACCGCTGAAACTTTTTATCCGTAGTAGTTACGGACGCCCCGTTGGTGCGATAAATTTCAGTGAGGTGGACGTACACGTGTATTAATTAAAATTTAATCAGTGTACGATATTTCGACATTGAAAAGGGAGCCGCCCACGCGCACCGAAATTCGACGCTTAATTTGACCCGACGGCGTTAAAGCGCGCTTTGTATAACCACCCGCAGCTGTACCTGATTTTTTCGCCTATATTTCTTTAATTTATTTTCAATTTAATTTTGCGCTTTTCTCGCGAAGCTGCGTGGAGTGTTTTTTCGTGATTTTCACGTCCACGTGAACAAAAAAGGAGAGACTGCACACAGTGGCCGTGGCACTTCGGCGAGGCGATGAAAGTCACGGATTCGTCGTGGACGCGGAAAGAGAAATTTAGAAATGTGCGCGCTTTTAGTTTGATGTGATTTTACAATAATCAACGGCTTTTGGCGATACTGATTTCGAATGGAATTATCGCGGAATCTGTTTGGCTTTCTAGATCTCATCGGGCTGAGTTATGGGTATTTCAATGTTCCTTTTTTCCTCAATTACATGAAATTTGAGTATGTGAGGTTGATTGAGAGCATTTGTTGAAGATGCATTGATTTATGACGTGAAAATCGATAATAATATGGTTTATCAAAGAGCATTGATCTACTTTCTTTCGTTATTTTTTTGTCGTTGAATTTTGATATCCATTCCGATTAATTGACTGATTGATTTCGAAGTCACAAATAAAATGTTAAAAGAAAAAGAGAAATCAAGAGAACATGATATAAATGAATAGTGTTTAATGATAAGACTATCATTTTGTACAAAAAGTTCTACGGAAGTTTTTTGCAATATTGCGACAACTTTTACATTTACAAATAATGCAAGTATTTACTTTTCGAATATGATGCAAGAATATTGCATGTTACTTTTACATGCTTTTCATTATATCTATTATATACGAATAATGGTAAAACAAGTATTTTTGTTATAGTGTTTTTAGACAGTTTTAATGCAAGCTGGCAGTTTATTAAAAATGAAGTGAAATATCAAAAAAAACAATTTTTATTTCAAAATTCATTTTCATTTATTTATTTATTTTTTAATTATTTTTATTACAAATAATTAATTTCAAATTTATTCTACACCCACACAAATTATTATTTAGTTGTAAGTTTCAATTAATAAACTAATAAACAATAGTCCGTTTGATATTATACAATAAACTTATATAATAAATCCATGATTTTTTAATAAACCAATTTATATCAAACATTATTCATGAAACAACTCGAAAACACGACTTTTTGTGCTTACACCCACCACAAACACAGGATTCTCTATTTACATGGAACTATTGAACGTTCAACTGCTATAACTTGATTCTTCCCAAGCAGAAAAAAAATCCCCGTCCTAAAGCGTCGCAAGCACCCCATCCCACGCCGGCCGATTGCCTCTCGCGTTTTCTCCGCAACGCACTCGCGCTAGAGAAAGTCGCGCTATCGCCCGACATCTCCGCGAATTCCAGTTCATTCTGCTCGCTCGCCGGGTGCTTTCACGCCGCGCCAAGGACGTCGCCTCGCGGCTTATCCGCCGGAGCATCGCGCGCTTTCACGCGCAATAAGGGGGATGCTTTATTGCGTAAACTCGCTCGAGCATTGTGCCCGGCGTTTCTCGCCGACGCAGCCTTCGGGGGGAAGATCGCGCGGTTTATTGGCTCAGGGGCTTGCAGGGCTCAGACGAGCCGGAGGTGGATTCTTACATCCTGAGAGGGAGATTGGCGAGGTTTCGTGGGTTCTGCTTTAACGGAGTGCGCGCGGCAGAGGATGAAGAGGATGGTCGGGATCGCCGTTTGTTGAAATTGAAGGTGGAACTTGTTTGCTCATTTTCGACGTTCTTATGTGTTCGTTTTCATGGCTTAGGCTGCTTAAGTTTGAGCAGTGTTGACGTTAAATTTACATTGAAGTAATTGCGACGTGAATCAATTTATTCGAAATGGTTATCTGTTTGCTTTCTATTTTTATAACTATCGATGTGGATTGTAAGCTAATAAAGGAGTTGTTCGTTGTTCGTAGGATTACAAATGACTTTCCAATCACTGATTAATTAATGCGAGATGTCATTTTGATGTAGGCATAGTGATAGCTATTTAAATAAATTTTCCAATTGCAATCGCTAAAACTGGTTAAGTCATAAAAGAGTTTAATAAATAGATGGTTAAAAACTTTATTTATTATTTTAAATAACGTTAATTCAGTTCTTATTATAGAGTAAGAAATTTAATTGCTGTAGGGAGAATATTCCAAGTGTAGGATCAATACTTAATCATTTGAATTAGTATTACGTATAATTTGGATCGAACTTCATTTATATAGGTATATAACTGTGTACTTCATCGGCGGATATATAAATAATAATAAATTAGTTAATAATAAAGTTAAATTTTAATCCTTGAGTATCGCACGAAATCCTATCAATGTTACATGATATTATCCTCGCAAACTAATTGAGATTTGATGTTATTAGATAAGTGTAAATAGCAATCGGCGATCAAACTATCTCATATTCTATATGAAGTTATACCTGCAAATGAAGTTTTAATTAAAATTCTCAGTAATCGATCAGAAATTAATTCTATTGCCCGAGTTTCAGCCCTTGGGTACAATTATAATAATAACTTTATAATTACAGTTTTACAATAATTTTTTTTTTTTTTTTTGTTTAACACCCGGTCATGCACATTAACTTCGACAAAAAAAATATGAGAACAAAATGAAGGACGCCGTTCACAAATAGCACAAAATAAATTCACGTTGAAGCTTAATCGCACTCATCCAATCATATGGGCTGCAGCGAGAGAGCACCTGAAGAAAAGCAATTTAGCGAAGCGCGGTAACGAGCGTCCGTAAAGTCAACGCAACTTTCTTTCAGTTAAGCGAACCTTTTTTTTCCTTTTTTTACAGCCCCATCATACAACGGACGAGCCGAGAAGGATTTCGGCTCTCTCGCCGTCTCCGTTCGCGTCATTAAAAAGGACCATTAACTCGTGCCCCACCAGCTACCGAGCCCTCGCGCAGTCATGTATATAATACACACGAATGAGCGCGCCGCGGAATTTTCGCGGCGCTAATGACGATTCCCATGGGTCCGTGGCGCGCTGACCCAGAGAGACCAAAAGTAAGTGTGCTAAGGATAAAACAATCTCGAGCGCCCGCGCGTAACACATACTTGCCGTTCGGCCGCGCGCATAATTATGCCGCGCTAATTGACCGGCGCGCGCGCCTGCGTTTTTCCGCCGCGCGGAATAAGGTGCACATGCGGAGAAGCTTCCATGGCGGGAAAAAGGGGGTGAAAATTAATTGAACCGACGGGGCGCCGCCCGTTTTCTTGCTTCGTTACGGCTGATTTGTGAGTCGCTTCGCCGAGCAGTTTTGGGCAACAGTTACATACCTTATGTGAATCAGATGTGATTTACCGTGACGTTTGAAGTCGAGAGACGTGAATCTTCCGCGATTATACTCTGCAGAGCACGATTAGCAAGATGAGAACGGCATTAAATTTATCCGTTTTCCGGTTTGATATAAATAAACTATGTAAATGATTTACTTTCACGTGTGTATCGAAAATCGCTATTTTTATTCTATGAATATCGCATTTTACTAGTTCAATGATGGTAAATCTTTTTAATAGAAAAATGAGTAGAAATTCTACGTATTTATAGACCAATTCAGTGTTATTGCAAAAATGACTGAAATGTCCACTAATTCAACGCAAAAGAGTATACTTCTTTAATTTACTATTAATATTAATTAATAAATGAAAAATTGATTTGCGGATTAATGCTGTAATAAACATTTATTTATAACGCAATGTTACAGCTGTTTTATTAAGTCGAAAGCATCGTCTTTTTATTAACGCCATCGTATTTGCTGCGATTCCTTATTACAGAATCTTCGTGCTCTGTGCACTAAAACGAGATTCGAGACTGGTTACGTTTCCGCATAATTTACGACGAAAGTCATACACCCCCCCACTCCCCTCGTGCAAGTAGGTAACTCAATCTTTGCAGGAGCGCGAGGTCTGTTCTTTTGTAAAATAATAAACTTTCACAAATGCGAGTTCAGCACGCGCTAAAACGTTTTTTCCTTCCTCTCGCGGTGATGGCACTAGCATTTTTCAGCGGGTTCGGGATAATCGTGCGAAAAATTTGTGTCAGCGCAGCGCGTGCAGGGGAGGACGGTAAATTGAATTTCAGCGAAACCTATTTTAATTGTCCGCTGCTCGGATGGTCCTGAGTGGTTCTTTCGTATTCGGCGCTGATGGCGTGCATTGGAAATGGGGAACAAAGCGAATTAAACAATCAACGGGGTGCGCTAAATCAGTTAACTCTACGTGAATCTTTCGTTGGAAGTAACGTAGATAATTAGTAGAAAAAATGTTGGTATGCTATTGAAAAAAGTTTTATACGATATAAACGAAGTTCTTCTTTAAAATGAAATGAGCTTGTAATTAATTACTAATCAGTTTCTATACTTTTAACATTTGCCACGATCAAATACAAAATTTAAAACTTCTGAGGTAAGTTAATTATTCAAATTTCCGTATTTTCAAAATTATTAATTCATGAGTAGAATAGCTCAAATTCCGGCTTATTCATTTAAATAATATAATTATCTAAGTCAAATCCCTAAACTACTTACTATCATATCACATCAAATAAGTTCAAATTCACATAAAATTCCTCTAATAATCGTCCAAGATAAGAATCGTCCTTTCTCAATCTTCGTCACTTTCTTCTAATTTGTCGAAGCTTTGTAGATTAGTATTTCCGCAAAAATAAAATTAATTAATAACACCGAAAAATTTTAACTGAATTCGCAAAATTCCCCGTAAATTTCTACAAAGTGCATTCCGCAGATGCATCTCGCATCCGCAAGCGTAGGCGCCTACAGCATCCGCCCAGGTGACGGCGACCACAGGAGGGAGGGGAGAAAAAAAGAGCCGCGACTTAACTGTAAACGCACTGATATCCCACGAGGCGGCGGCCGCCGCGCCGAGTCATTAGGCGACGGATCGCCGCTGCCGCGAAGATTAAGCACGCGACTAATCAGTGAAAGTGCGAGGCGCGACCCACTTCGCCCCGGAGCGAAATTACGAGGCGCGGACGAGTGCGTCGCATTGTGCCGCAGGTGTTGCGCTCCCGTTGCGATCGCCACGGCGTTGCACCCGCGATCGGCGCGCCGATCGCGAGGCGCGAAAAGAATGAATATCTGTTTGATTTATGACTCGACGGCGCTCTGCACTTTCTGGGGAAAATGCTTTTTCATTGTTTTGCGCAGCGATGCGAGCTTTGTTCAGGTACAGCGGATGCGATTGGCGAATAAAGGAGATCGGAATTGATATTTACGAGCGTTTTATTTTTTAAATTCATTTGTGTTTAAATTTTTTTATTTAATGTAATTTTTCAGCTGTAAGTATTTTTTAATGAAACTGCTTGGAGAGAAAGGATAAATTACTAAAAATTTTAATGGTCATTTTTAACGTCCTCACAGACGTACGCATTGATGAGAAAATTAGGCACAATACTTTCTTGTAAAATTTCCTGTAAATATAACAATTTTTACTACAGTATTCATTAGAGTATATTTTACAAGAAATGTTTGTAATTTTTCGAATAATATAAGTTTTGAAAATGTTTTTCCTTGTTTATATAACAAAATATTGATGGCATTGATTTATGAAAGTGTAACATTATAACATTGACGACATTGATCGATGAAACTGGATATAGCTTATAATTATATACTAATAAGGAGTGTTTTATTTTTTATTACGCGCTCATTAATTTAATGTTCGGCGTTATAAAAAATTATAAAAAAAGTGGACTAATTTGCAAGGGAAATATAAAGATTTGTAGCTGTTGAAATCCTCGAGCGAGATACTGCATTTATTAATTACACCGACATTTGGAAATTCCATAAAACACAATGCTAATTAAAAAGCAGAGGAGTGTAAATTATTATGGATTAAAATTGACCTAAAAAACTCGCAATATGAAGTTTGAATGCTGACATAACTTTGATGTCTGTAAAAACATTAAACTAATTAATAGGTCCATACATTAAACCAATTATCCACTTACTTTTCAAATAAATATCGTATACAAGTACGTTTATGTAGAACATTAAAAAAAATTCAGAGGCACTCTAAAAGGAACTGCAATCAAACATTCAGCACTAGAAATCCAAATACCTTGTCCATTTAAAGCGATTCAAATTGAAATCGAACTTTCAAACTACAAATAGTCGATAAATTTTCCGGCAAACAATCTCACGTTTTGTTTCTATTAACCGATCGTTAAGAGAAGTTGCAGCCGTGAGAAAAAAAGAAGAGGCGCGATGAAAATGCAAAGCGGCGCAGCCGTGAATGAACAATACCGGCCCGACTCGCGAATGAGATCGTACGTTTTCACTTTGCCGACGATTGCCGATCGCCGGTGCTTTTATTTTTACGACGGTCGTTTTTGCGCGTTTTACTGATCTGCTATCGTGGGCGCGAAGAGCAAGTATTTGGGAACACTTTCGGGAACTCTATTTTTTTTTTCTTCTTCCTCTTTCTCGGCGATGAATCGTTTCGATGCGTTTCGCTGCTTTTATTCGCCCCGTCCATTAATGGGTGGTCATTGAATTCGAACGACTGGTTCCCATCGATAGCGGTCATCGGCTTGGAAATGCCATTGTTTGATAAGGCAACGACGCGCCGATAGAAATTAACGAACTGTTTTATTAAACTGTGTCGGGGCTTTATCGTCCTTCACTTATCTCTCGACGCTGTTGCGCTTCGTAATTTCCCGCCTTTACTTTGCTCGTCGGCGATTTTCACTGTCGCTCGGACGCTCTCAATCGAAAGCTTCGTCGAGGCCCCTAGTGTTTTTCTTTTTTGTTTGCGCATCGAAAAAATTGCGCGCAATCGAGCTCGTCTGATAGTTTAATGTTTACATCGAAGAGATTAGGGACCCTCCTGTAATTGTACCAAAGTATAGATATTACAAAGAGCTGAAATGCACCTTCCTTAATATTTTCTCGTACAAAAGAAGATCATTCGTAACGGAGAACATCCTGATGACTTCTTCGTACGAGACGATTAAGTGTGATCATAACGCGTTTTTGCACTCGAATGGGCATGAATCGGATGAAAAACTCGCGAATTCCTAGAATAATGCGAGGTTTTTATTTTTATTAAACTATTATGTATAAAAACCGGGTAATTTTTAAAAGTGACTTAAGTATAACTTTCAGGAGAGACGAGAACGAAAAGTTTAAGTATAAAGTAAGCAACAGTGAGTTGAAGCACTCGTTTAGCAAAGTGCCTGCAATCAATTAAAAATTGACGGTCAATAGAGTTACTGTGAAAATATTTGAGAAAAAAAAAAGATAAAAATTCAGCATTCCGCCTGGTTAGCCTGATCGCTGATAACGACCTGAAAGGCTTTAAATTATTTGTATGACCTGCGCTTCGGCTGCGCTTTAATTACTCGAAATAATCCCAGCTTTCCTATTTAATCACTCGGTAAATATACCAATGGTTCGCCGAACTTTCCCCGGAAGTAGCAGTTTGCCTGTACTATATTGCACCGCTGCACCTCGCACAAACGCTCCAATTACTCAAAATTGATTTTTTAATGCGAAAAAAGGGATTACAGTGTTCTCAAAATATTAAAAGATATTTTAATGCAGATAAAAGTGTCAAAACCTTGAAGATTGTAATTGTAATTAAATGTACTTTTAAGAATATAATTCTTTTATATATGGATATAAGACTTCTTTTGTACAAGCTTTATGCATTTTACAATTCGTTAAAAATTTAATGTTTAGTTATTACTAAAAGGAGCTTAAATAACGTACGAGAAATAACAAATGGATTAATAATATTTTGTAGTTTTCAATAAAAATCAAGCTTGTTTACGGTGACAATAATGCAAACGCATTGAAAATTAGTTCAGTACATATATGTACATCTCCAATTATCACTACTAACATCCGTTACCACTCGTCCGCAATTACGCCGGACAAGCAAAATCTTCATGTTCGCAAATAGCTGTATATATATGCATGTCGATTATTTAAACATTCAAACTTATTCGCAGATAAAAAGTAAAAAAAAAAGTTCTATAGAAAAGGCAACAATTTAAAAAATCATTTAAAGTATACTACACGTTAAATTTTCCCCGCCAACATCCGTTACCATCCGCCAGCACTTGTCGGTCAAGCGCCGGGATCTCGAACGGCGCGAACTGCAGCCGACTGCATAACGCGGCGGGGAGGGGAGGAGGGGCGAACAGGCGCTCCTCACGTCAAAAAGCATATTATCCGCTTAGCTTCCGTCGGGTCGAGCAACCTGCGCCACCCGCGCGCCGGCTGAGACGAAAACGGCCGATCTCATTAGCATCCGGTCGCGCGGACTCGGGAAAATCCGCGCAACCTTTTCCGCGCGGCGGCGATCGCACCGGCGAGATTAAGCGCGCGGTCGCCTGACCCAGAGATGGCTTCTGCGAACGCTCGCTTTGTCCGAGAAAAGCATTTTTCTTTTTTGCCGCGGCCGGTCTGTCCTACCTTCTAGCGCCGCTGCGCTCATCCGCGGCTCCTTTTTTTTTACCCCCCTCGCATCTCTCCGCGTCTCTCTTTCTCCTCTCTCGAGCGTGCGCGAGCCTCGAAGACGTGGAAAATTCTCGCGCGCGGCCTTCCGCTCGGTTTCACATTTTTCCGATTCCGGAGACGCGGCCACTCTCGTTCACCTGCACTTGAGAATTCAGAGCGGTTTTGCGACTGGTCATTTTATTTATTTATTGTATTATAATTTTTGGACGATGAAATTTTAAGCAGCGCTTATTGACGGAGCTTTCGTCGGAAGCTTTTTGTGCGTTATATGATTGAGATGCCCGCGGGAAAAATTTTATGGATTGTGCTTGCGATGGCGGGACTTTCAACCTACCATATCTACTTGGTAACAGCTCGCGCGATAACTGTGACGCGATAAAAATAAATTGTATCTCTTTTCAAAATTACGTTGGATATTTAAAATAACGATTCAATGTATGATGCGGCAGAAGTCTGAAAACGTGTACTTTAAGTGAAATTTAATTTTGTTCACTTCAGAAAAAAATTCACTCATACAATGCCTCCCTCACCAGACTTTTACTAAACCAAGAAATGTTATACTTGGATAAATTTTTTAATTAAATTTTTTTCTCTAGTAGTCGAGTGTGCACTTCATAGAATTAAAATGCAACTCCAGTATCTATTAATCCTACAGGTGATTAGGAAAGACGCTAACTATCAGGAATTATAGAATAAAAAGATGTTCGTACTATTTCAATCCAAAACAGTAAATTACGCAACTAGAGCACAAAAGAGACAGTTTTCTCCTACTACTACATCGTCTTACGGCTCTGTTACGCATACAAATTTTTGAAGCAGCGTAGGTAAAAGAAAAACTTTGTCGTTTATCGCGACAAAGTGTCCGTTTCTCACCCCAGGGCCGACCAAACACCAACGACTGCCAAATGAAAAAATAACTTTGCACTCACTAAATAATCAAAACAATTCAATCTACTTGCCCGAAGGTCAACTACCAAGTCAACTACTAAGTCAACTCAGATATCAAGCATCCACCAAACCATCTATCACGTAACTAGTCCGCATTCTCGTGCCTACAAATTGACAGAAAAGCTCCGATACCATACCGATCTCCCACCACTTTTTTTTTTTGCGTCCCCGGAAGGAACGATAAAAAAAATGGTCGCACGCGCGCACGAAATCCCGCGAGACGGCGCACGCGCTCCTCTCGCCATTAGGAGCAAAGTGGGTTACGTTTTCTTTTGTCTCCTCCGCGCTCGCACTCCAGTCACCCACTTCTCTTTCTCTCTTTTTCTTTATCGCGCGCGCCGGGGCCGCCGGCCGGTCGAGCGAGACACGCTCGCGCCGCGTCTGCCGGGCGCGCGCCGACATGATTTACGGCGCGAGGGAATCTCGCGGCGATCGATGGGCAGCGATCGATTTTATCGGGCCGCGAGCTCGCACTGCGCGCACAGGTGTTGCGCCCGCCCCGCTGATAAGCCGGTTCTCGCGCGCGAGCGGAGCCGGTCACCGTGAAATCCGACACGCCGCACGTTCGCCGGCGCACTTCGATTCGCGGGCTGGACCGGCGATTTTTTATTTGAATTTTTTATTTTTAAAGGGATATGTCTTGGTGCGCGGGACTAATTTTTTAATGATTTTTTTTTTGGGCTTACTTGTAGAGAAAGTGCTGCAGTCGCGACGCATGAAAGTGCAACTAATCCGTCTAGTCGAATGTAGGACCTTTGACGAAAATTTTTGTCTGCGGCGATAACGGAGCTCAATCGATAGCATAACGATACGCATCAGAAATAACCAAATTTCTTTTTTAATTTGAAATTTTTCAGCTGGATATATTAGTATACAATTCTCTACTAAAAATTGTAATAGTGCAAAATTTTAATAGTAGTTTTAAATTTTAGTGATAATGTCTTGACAGACTAGCATTACTGTAAAAGTTACAATAATTTCTTACAAAACTTACGGTAGATTTTTTCAAATTTTAGTGTAAATTTAACTAATTTTACTGAAATTCTTGTAAATTTTATAAAAAATATTGCAATTTTTTCAGTGTTAATCTGTGACGATATTGAAACTGACTGTTACAGTTTTTAGTAAACGTTTTGCCTCCTCGTGGATGTTTTTTCTAGAAATGTTTTAAATTATCGTATTTTAGCAGTTGTCTCTAAAACATTTTTTTTTTAATTTTTACTGTAATAGGAGAAAAAAGAGTTATAGAAAAATCCATCTAGTTAATGGAAGACCGTACGATAGTATTGTATTTCAAAAAACAGAAAAGTCCCTTAGAAAATTTTTTTGGTTGCTTTTTTTCGCATACACTGAAATTAGAATTTCAATAGTGTGCGATCACGAGAGGCACCCCACATTCACTGGTCACTAAATTTCTAATAAGTCATTCACCTTCGATATAAAAGTCAGCTAGCAGTCTTTCCGTTACTGACTCGCTACACATATGTAAGGCACGCACCGATCGACATACGAAAAACTATATGATTTTAATAATTCTATGATAAATAACTAAATTCAAGACCGTCGTATAATCACAACTGACATAAAAGCAGATATGAAGACGTAGTATGACAATAATTTTCCATATACCCGTTTTGATCCTTCAGCACCGATAATTATATCGGTAACTAATAAGCTAGTGAAAAAAAAAAACCGTGAGATATTCCACGAATTTGGCTTGGCCGAGGACCCCCTCTCCCCTTAGCCATCGTAACTGGTTCGCTCGATCCAAATGACCGTTAATCACTCGCCGTTAAAATTAGAAATTATCAAATTGGAATACGGACTGTTTCATAATAAACTGGAGCGATATCGAAGGAAATCGCGCGATTCGGGGCCGTTTCCGCTTTCCTAAGCTGCGGCGCCGCTCTCCCGCGTCATTTCACGCGGTATTAAATCGGCGCTTATCGGCCGCGTCGTAATGAGATGACAATAAGCGATACCGGTCGCCGGTCCGATGCGGCCGCTTCCCCCTCCCTGCACTCTCGGATCTGGGTTAATAAATTAAGCAACCCCGCTTAAAATATTGCCTCTCTAATCTATGTAGCGCGTATACAGCTACCCGCATGGTCGATCCTTTAACGACTGGACGCTCGTAATCGGTATGTATCGGTATACGCGCGCCGATTACACGGCGGCGCTCTTTCCTTTTTTTCTCTCTCTCTCTCTCTGCTCATATCAATCGGTCGCTTATCCCGCTCTCCTCCTTACCCGAGTTGGAGGTTGGTCAAGGCAGAGTCCGTCCGGGGGAGGCCGCTCAACGGGTCCTCATATTACGTCCTGGAGGCGCGGCGCACTGTGCTCGCTTATTGCTGCGGCCGTGTACACTGCACGTTATCATCCACGAGGGGGGTAACGAGCCGTCACTGAACTCGCGGGGCAGGCTGCGGTCGTCTCGGTTGTCGCGCGCACGAGCGCGTCTCTCTCTCTTTCACGGGGCGTCCTGCGCTCGCGGCCGAGGATTTTGAACTGGCGCGCGCGCGCGCCTGGACCCAGGTGCCGGCGCGCGAGCGGTCCGCCGGCTCTTCCCGCCGCCGAGCGCCTCCACTCCTCCGCGTGCACGCACTCGGGAGCCGCGCCCGCGAGCTGGTGGGGCGACCGCGGGCCCCCCTCCGGTGCCGAGAGCCCGTCGCCCGAGCTTTTCGGGGAGCTCGGACATGCTCGAGCCGACCAAGTGCTCGTGCTGGCTTTCGGGGTCCTTTTCGAAGTGTGGAAGTCTTGTAGGATAATACGGTATTCTTCGTGAGTAGTATATAGGCGATAAGAAAGTAAAGTTTCATTACTAGATTAGCTTTTGTCTTAAAATTGATAGATGTTGAATAATTTTGTTTAAAAAAAAAAATCAACGGCAAGAAATTTTATTGACTGTGGAAAATTATTTCATGTGGTAACTCAAAATGTGAAAGAATAAGATATTACTTATAGATTCAAGTTCTCTTGTATTGAGACTCAGAAGAAAATAATAAATTTAATAAAATCGCTACAAAAAGTAAATTTATAAAAAAAAATACTGCATTTAAACAGAATAATTAATTACGAGAGAAAAATAAAGTTCATAAAACTCACGCAAAAGTAATCAGCAGCGAGGTTAATCACTCATTTGGTGGGCGCCCGAACGGTGCATCATCGCCTTGTCCGCGTTCGCCTCATTTTTTTTCTTCGCCCGCTCAAATGAATCATCCACGTCCTGCGCGAGTTACGAGAGAAATTCGCCGCCGAACTTCTTCCGTACTTTACGCGCTGTCCACCTGGACGTCGGCCCTCGCGTCGCTTATTAATGAGTCGGGCGCGGTGAGACCGCTACGCCCGTGGTTGGATTAAAATATTAAAAAAAAAAACAATTCGACGTAAAAAAAAAGAAGCTATGTTTGCTGAAAATCATGGTGGCCACTGCGCGCGCGCGTCACTGAAGAAAGTTTATGCACTCGCGTGCCAATCCGGGTACACACGCGAACGTCCGTTCGATCCTCGTGGCGATTTTGGCGGCTTTTTAAGGCGGTCGATTGATGAATCGCTCTTGGCCCGAGTCTGCGTGCACTAAACTCGTGTGTCTCGCTTAGTTAGCTGGAAACTTCGATGATAAATTGGTTTGTAGTCTTTTTAATGGTAAGTGGTTGGTGGTTGTAATTCTGGGAAAATTTAATTTCTAGTTTATTAATTAAAAATATTTAATTTATATAATATTATTCTAGTTTTTCTAATAAATATGAATTAAATATTCATTAATTTTATACTAACCATCGTTTAACTAAGTGGTAATGTGAAGCTGAAAATTTTCTAATTTCCTCTCATCGATGACATGCAAAATAATCAATAGCTTCGTTGATGAAGACACTTAAACATTTCCAAAATGGAGTCAGCCACATTTTATTTTACTTTATTTTATTGAAATCGCTTTAACGAAATTCAAACAGGATATACCGGACGCCACTAATAAAAAATAATTATTTTGATTATAATCAAAATCAGGTTGATAATGTCATTCGTTCTTTACCAAATGCTTATAGCAATCTTATCAAGTCTACACTTTAAAATGCACTCCAGTGCACAAAGTATCAGACCGCTGAATCTGTAATTTCAAAATATCTTTATTAATTCAATGAAATCAAATTAAACTACCGATACCGATCATTTAATGTACTCTTGTTAAACAATTACCGCTGAATTAACGGCATCTCAAAGCATCAAGCTCAAAATCACCCGAACTATAAAAAAAAAAGAAAAATGCAAACGATCGTAGCAGCGGTGAATAGCGAAGATTAGCGCACGATCACCAAGCGCGACGTCGTCAGTGTAACCCTCCGCGTGTCCATGACGTCCGATCGTTCGGCCGTCGCGATTTCATTGCCAAAATCGAGGCCGCGAGTTCAAGTGACAACGTTATCGCTGGCTCGCGCGCGCGCTACAAACCCATTTTCGGCCCGCCTCGGAGTCTCCCTCCGAAGCTCTCCGCTCGTAAAGCGCCTTTCCACTCTGAATGCATCGAAATCCTGCGCTCGCGAGCGCGCGCATCGCCGGGCGATTAATTGGCGCGCGGATTAACTTTGCTAATTAGAGCCGCGCGCAATGCTCCGGGCGCTTGACACCCGATGACGCCAGGTGAGAGTTCGCGGCTGTTTGTAAGAGATTTTTGTTTTCTCTCTCTCTCTCTCTCTTTCTCTTTCTAGAAAATTCTCTGCGATATAGATGTGCACTCTGCCGATTGTGCGACGGTGCTAGTAATTAGGAGCGGTAGATTAATGGTTGCATTCGAGCAAAAGTGAAATTTATACATCGAGGAATCGGACTGATGCTCCCGATGAGTTTAATAGAAGCGATGGAAGCGTGCATTTAATTATTCTTCTTTATATTTAATGGATAGTTGAAATGATTATTTAAATAAATGATATTCGGAAGATTTTTTAAGAAAAATACGGAAGACCGTCAAATTAATTTATCATAAGATTATAGATATTAATATAATGTCATGTTATATTTTTCTATTATTACATAAACTGAACAAAAATACTGTTTTTTTAGATTAATCAAACTGCAGCAGACTTAATTTTAATGTATAGAATATATAGCTGTGTATCACGGAATGGAAAATTTAAATTAGGAAAGAAAGTAATTAAAAGTTCGTTAAAAAATTTACGTGTATTATAGAACGCGATTACGGAAAAAGCAGAAAGGCGAGAAAACTAAATAAATTAGTTTGAAGAGAAAAAAGTCCATGACGAATAAAAAACCAATAATTAATCTTTTTATATATCGAACACCATTTTTTTTTTAGACACACAACTAAATCCATTTAAATGAGAATACTGCTCGTAATGATTATGCCCAATTTGAACCTTTTCGAGTGGATTTTCCATGCGTAGGCAGCACAATAAAAACGCCGCGCAGTCTGCTTTCTCCGCCGGCTCATGAAAATCATCTACGCGTAAAGGGCGAAAAGTAGGTGAATAAGCTGCCGCTCGCGACTGTCCCGGCCGTCGGCTCATATAAAGAGCGATGAAGCTGCAGTTTTTATAATTTAACACCTCGGATGACGCTCCCTGATTTCTCGGCGCAGCCTAACGTTGCGCTTGACGTTTCGTTTTCTGTACCGCAAGAGTGCCACGGAAGTTTTGACCTGGTGACGGTTGACGCCTGTTAAATTTGTTTATTTTTTTATTTGTTCGTTGTATTCTTTTCTATGGCAAACAACAATTTAAAAACTCAATATCCCCCGTCGACCAAGAAAATCGCAAGCGTACCAGTGCAGTCCGCCTGAACATTTCTAAAGTGCTGAAAGCACCGTATACGACCGGAAAGCGAAATCGCGTGAGGCGACGACTCGTGAAGCACGGCAGGAATCGATACGATGGTCCGCATTAGTGCACAACTTTGGAGCCGCGCCGCCAGCGATTTCATCGCATAACGCGCGCTTCACGGACGATTGATGCACTTCGGGATGAGCTCGAATCGTATCCGATTACGGGAGTCTCGCTAGAACCAGCGCCGGGGTATTTTCTCTTGAAATGGTTTCGGGATGTTTATGCTGCTAATTTGCACCGGTCGATGGAGCGTAAATTACGGTTTATGACCGATTCGATGGAATTTAACGATTGTTTTTTTTTTTTACCAAATTATGCCGAGTATCTATGAGAAAATTTTTTTATTGATTTAGAATTTCTCAGCTTGTTGATTCATAGGTCGCAAAATTTCGTAAATTTCATAATAACGTACTCAATTTCATATATAAAGATCAATTTATTAAATAGTTTAAAAAGTGCATTTTCATTCAATAAATTATTGTTCATTGTAATTTATACTGGAAGCTTTACACATTAGAAATTACCTACACGGCGATCATTTGAATAACCGTATTAATTATTAAATAATAAAACTGTAGGTACAGGAAATTTATAAATAACTTAAAATGTACTAGTATACAATAATATAATAAACTTTATTTGCATTTATCGAGCAAATAAAATGAGATGAAATAAAATTACTTATACAGTCGACCGACTTCACAATTATCGAAAATTGTTATTTAGGCCAGCGGCCAATACCTTAATTAAAGAGATTAAAGAAGAGAACAAAAATAATTTACGGTAAATTCGTGCACGGGTGACCGAGAAAAAAAAAGGATCCTTCATTTTCATATTATCAGCACCTCGCGCCATACAATTACTCTTAATTTTTGTTCCTCTCTCCACTTAAAAAAGGCTCGGATGCTATTAATTACTCGCATGAATTATTTATCAACCGGCGTATTAAAAAGTGATAATATTAATTGCACCTAATCATTACTATTACATTGTTCTTGGGGCCATTACATAAATTAGCTTATGGCAAAATCAGCGATGCTCGACAATCTTATAAACATGCACCGGCGTGCATCAACGTACATCCATACATAAAATCTACCCCATTAAAACCAGCATTAGCGAATTCTCTCTCTAAACTTTTCAGGATACTTACCGTTTTCTTGCAGGGAATCACCAAGAAAAGTGTTCGACTTCATTCACATGCCGTTGTACATGCATAAACATAACATAATTTTTTGACGTTATTAAAATGACTGCATATTACATTTATTTACAGTTTTATTTAGCTTTTTTAAATATTTTTATTTTTTACATGTACTTTGAAAAATATCCCTTTGAGACTCTCGAGGAGTCGAGCAGCAGCGACTGAGGAGAGGAACACCACTCGAAGTTCCGTTCAACCGAAGCTTTTGTACGCTGCAATTTTGTAGGTTTTTTTTTTTAATTAGGAAATGGTGGATCGAATGACGAACGCAAAGTGTTCCTCTGCAAGGAAATCCGATTAAATTGGCTAATTAGAGCCGCGGCGACGGAGGAGGGGGAAAGGAGGGCTCGACACTCGATTCCGAGAGGACGAATCGGAGCTTGCGTGTCTGCGCGTCCGCAAGTGCTCGCTATATTTCAATTTCGCTTTACGGTTTGTGAAGGCACACGAGTAATCGCGAGCGAGTGAATCTCGAGATGCGATCTCTTGTATGCTTGTGCAAAAAAAATTACAGTGATGCTCGAGAGGGTACTAAAATGCTTTTTTAACTGGAAGTTTTAAGGCTCTGCGTGATCGAGTGCTTTAAACTTTTTCACCGGAGAAAGCTTTGCATTGTTAAAACCTTTTATTCAGTTTTTCGTATAGGAGTAAACGACGCGAATGAAGTAAACAATAAAGCACGTTTTAAATAATTTCCGCGTAATTTTTTATACAATTTTGAATGAAGTGCCACATGATCCTGTGGAAATTTTTAAGAATTTTTATAAATTATTTTCATATTAAATTTTAGATGCTTCTAAAACTGTAAGTAAACTGTCTTTTAATAAAAATTTCCTCTGGGCACCTAAAAAACATTTCAAAATAAATTTCACCCTAATAATAAAAGACCACCAAAAAACTTTAATCTGAATACTTCATCACGCTCATACACTGAAAAATACCACATCCACTTTCCCCGGAAAATGCCTCCACTTACCGTCATGAAAATTCTCGATTAACCTTGCTAAAACCGCGAGGAAAAAAAGCGAGCCTCTACAGCCTCGCCTCGCAAAGACGCACACTCAACAAAATTGCAAGTCTCATGCGTTTCGAATAAAAAAAAAAACGAAAAAAAAAACATATACATAAGCCCCACGAAGTTTCTTCATCAAAGCTTCTTTCTTTCTGTAAGCCTCGCGGTACGATCATTATCGCGTAATAACGCTCACATGCATCGCTCGCGCCTCATTACGCGCTCTCCTTCGCCGAAAAGCGTTTCTGGCCGCAGTACCGAACGGTAAAGGGGCGCGGGCGCCCCGCCTCGTCTGTATTTTCGTTTGCTTGTCCCCCAACGAGCCTCACGCGCGAATCGCCGCGTTCCTAATGACTCTTTTGGCCGCGCAAATGGAATTTCGGGGTATAAACTTGCGGGAACGGGCACGCGGAGGGGGCAAAATGCACCTTAATTTTCTTGGGTAAAGAGTTGATTTTCTGCGGATCGTTGATTTCTGTTGCACTCTTTTTGGGCTACTTACGTAAATTGCATGTTTGCGAATTGGACGGCTTTACAAGCTGACGTTGATTTTTAACGAGTATAATAGTATACGTTCAATATTTTTTAGACATATGGTTGTGCCAATTCATTCGTATTTTAAAAACACCATTAATGGAATTTATAGTGGGGCATTTTAAGAAGTTGAAAATTATAATCTACAAAGGAATGATTATTTTTTATTTTCTTGCATCAATAAAATAATATTTTCTTTGCAAATTTTGGGGCATTTGAAACATAAAATAAGGTTTAATTTTTAAATTAAATTAACTTATATATCTTAATTTAACTATTTTCTCTCTGTAACGAGTTTTCTATATATATCCGTGAAATGTAGACGTTTTCCTTATTTACTACGAATAGAAATTCAAATCCAATTAGCTTACAAAAGCATCTTCAATTAAAATCGCATTCAGGGAAATTTACTTCGAATCAGATTTTCCTTCTTAAATCTATACCTTTAACAATTTCTTAATGTTACAGTACCAGCCAAAATTTTCGACGCTTTTACAAAGTAACCCAATGATAACATGGCAATAATCCAAATAACTTTTGCTAATATACGCGATTACATCGCGGATGTGTAAAAATAACGTCGCCTACGCTCGGCCCGACCGCAAATGCAATACCCGGCGGTTAGCAGCGTACCTACAGTTCAGACGACGAAGAGCGCCAGAGCACGCAATTCGCTCAGAGTATTATCATCGTCTGTACTAGTGGAGAATTCCGGGCGAAAAGCTCGAACCCACGAGCTGCCGTGCATCCGTCAGCCGAGCGCATTTGCATTTTCGCCAGAACGGCTTGTTCGAAATTCGTCATTCCTCTGTGATTAGAAATCCACGGAGCACCTGGAAATAATATCTTACTGTTCCCTGGACGGTATAGCTTGTTACTCGAACACTACACATATGCTGTCATTTCGCGAGTGCTTGACTATACTTCAGACAGTCGCGAGGGTAGTTCGGAAATCACGTTTTTATTGTAGTAGAAGCTCCAATTTAATCCACTTTTAATGTGGCTGAATATGTTTTTCATTTGCGCGATGCATTGAACAGTTGAGAAGATTAAACAAAAATAAAGAATCTCTTTCTTATTTGAAGAAACAAAGAAACAAATAAAGAAAGCATAGAATGTTACTTGTTGATTAAATTAAAGTAGGAAGGTACTATTCTTTGCACTTATTCGGAATTTCTTTTTAATAAATTAATTAGTCCATGATATATGTCTGTTGAGATTTATTTGTTTTTTAGGATTTATATTCTAATTTTAAATCATGCAATGCCAAGTAAAAGAAAATATTGTATACGTTTGTCTCAATCTAATTATATTAGACTATGAAGAAAATATAAATAAAGTTAAATCACGGTAAGCTTTAATCTCCAAGTTAAATAAAGCAAACTCCAAATTAGGTAGACAATTAATTTCTCAAAGTTTTCTTTTCTACAACGTCAAAGTAAACTTCTCCGATCGTAATTGAGTTCCCGCTAATTGATTTATTCGATTCCGCTAAGGTAAACTCTTGTGTGGAAATACGAAGAAGAAAAAAAAGGTAAGAGAGCGAGGCGAAAGGAGTTTGTTATTCATAATGTGAAAGCCGACTTCTTTAGATTTCTGCGACGGGATAAGAAGCAGGCAAATAAGCTCCAAGGATGATTTACTTTAAAGAATTACATTAAAGGGCGCCGAGTTTCCCCAGTGAGCAGACATCCCTTATAAACTGAGCTTGAAAGAGTAAAAAAAAGTCCCTTACAGTAATTTTTAATGGAAAATGGACGAATAAGTAATGAAGTACATAAACAAACGGAAAAATACATCAGTTTGAATAAAAATTTTTTTTTATCCAAATAAAATGGTATTTTTTTTAACGAGACCATTTATTCACATTATGGACGACATTTCACGTGACGAGCTCCAGAGGTTAATTTTACATGCGGTTACAATAAGGTAAAAAAAGATTAATTTTATATAAAAAAAGTTGATTTGATAATTTAGTTCAAGTATTTTAATACAAATAATATAATTTACCGAAGTCTTAATGAAGGAGGCAAAACAACCACCGGGAGTAAATAAATTGAAATTGATAAATTGAAATTGATAAATTAACTCGTTAAAATAACCGCCTTTTTATTTGTGTACATCTATACGAGTGCTTTGAACCATGATGAAAATTTTTTTATTTGAACAATATACTAACGCACAAAGAAATGAATTATAGAAGGTGAGTTGAGACGATGCCGGAGGAAGCGAGCGATAATTTCACTTGTTCCCGTGCACTATATAGACGCGCGGCCTCTCCGCCGGCACGCTCGAGAAACACCTGTCGCGATGACCCGGTTATCTCATCGCGAGAGCTAAATCACGATAAAGAAAATATACAAGGCGCGCAACGCCCACGAGGGAGAGACGCCGGCGTAGCGCGGTTTCACTACCTGATAAATTATCGCGCGGCTCCTCTGTCGCGGGGATTAATTTTCCCCCGCTGTTAGAGCGTCGTTTTTAAATATGGGATCGAGAACTTTGTTGAAATTTAAGAGTAATGAAATAATTCGTTTGATTAGCCGCGAGGATGTACGAAGGGCCGCCCATGAAAATGTTTGGCCGCAGATATCGGAGCGTGTATCTTGAGTATATTGATGGGGAGAAGGGGAAACTTTTTTAAGGGAGGAGCTAAGGGCGATTGAATTACTGGGTTGAGTCCGGTTTCAGGTTAATCAAACGTTCCATTAGAGAACATTTTTTATAGAAAACTCTTGCTTTTACCTGTTCGTCTATAATCCGTGGACTCTGTTGTTACTTACAAAATAAATTATTTTTTAAATAAAAAAATTAAACAGATGCTGTAAATTTAAACGCTGCATGTTTAATAATAATAAAAAAAGAAAACAAGTCCGCTGAGTTTACTTCGATATCTTTAAATACACAAGCTTCAAAATAAAACTCAGAAAGCGTCTTACTTGAAATAACTTTATACGTAATTATATTATTGCTTCTTTAAATAAAAAAGAAAGGGTCAATTTCAACTGCAAAAAGAATGGATAATCTAAAAATAATAAATTGCCATCGATGCTATAAATGCATTATTCTTCAATAAAATATGAACCATCCAAACTTCGCTGCATAGCTCTAAAATAAACAACACGGTAATCTTCAGCCAATAAAGGTTTGTTCGGGGAGAAAAAGTCTCTTAAAAATTGCAATAATTAATTTTAATATCGTCATCACAGACTGACATTTTTGGAAAAATTATAATTTAAAAGAAAAATTATAATTTAAAAGAAAAATTATAATAATTCTTGTAAAATTTACAGGAGCCGTTCTAATTACATCTAAATTTGCTAGAATTATAATAAACTATAGTACATGAAATAAGTAAATTTATTTAACAACTATAGAAAATTTTACTGTACCAAACGATTATAATCGCTCCAGTAATCTCAGTCTGCGAAGACAATAAAAGTGTCTGTATAGTAATTTTCAGTAGAGAATGTTTCTCCGTGTGAAAATAAGTAAAAGCCAAGCGTTATTCATTAATATTTTGCATACAGCTGTATGAACGCAACATGCCCCTCATCACTGTGCGCGAACTCGTCAACGAGCGTCTACCTACTAAGCGCGCCGGCTTTTGGTGCGACGTCAGCCTCGCACGGCTAATAGCTGTGCACTCGCTCGCCGGCGAATCTAATTTGGGGCTCGTGCGGCGAGTGCTCCGACCTCGGGCAACATCCTCCCGTGCGTGTCAGACGTCCCGCGAAAGTGAAAAAAGCAATTAATAAGCCGCCGGCATAATTGGTTGATGGGAGCGACCTGCTAATTTATTATTTGCGCCAGAGCCGTGCGCCCGCGACCCTGATGAATGAACGCGATCTTCACGTTTTCCTGACAAGATTTCACTGCAGCCTCATTGTCAGAGATTACTATTACTTACTACTTGCTGGCGGTGAAATGTCTATCATTTCGAGAGCGAGAATACAGGTTCATGCATTTTAGAGAGTCCATTCGTTTAATTAATTACTCGATGTAATTAATGTGTTGGCATATCAGTTTTTAGTTGATGTGCGTTGTCGCCGCCCGTCCGGACTGGACGCATTTTCCACATTTCCATATCTTTTGTATAATTTTGGATTGACGAGTATATTGAAGAGTATAGATTGTTTTGTATTCATAATTAGAAGTGTTTATTAAATAAACTATGTTTGATATAAAGGTAATATTCTTTGTTCTTTATTTCCGAGAGTCCTTCTCCCTCATCCATGCCGAAGCTGCTTAATAATTCAACATAATGAATTAAGAGAATTTTTTTCAACATAATCCTCTCCAAAAGAAATGGTGAGCCTGAACGCCTTGACGTGACCACGTGGTTATACGTGAAGTGCGTACGATCGACACTTCATCGTAGTGTAAAGACCAGAATGACAGAGATTTATAAGAAAAAAAAGGATTTATTTTTGAAGTATTGCACAGTCTTTTTTACATTAATTTCTACATTTCTAAATATTGCTTAATGTAATGATTTCGATTTATTATTATGTATAAAAACGATATATTTTATGTATAAAAAATAATTGCACGCACTACATTACTTAGTAGCGCTTACTTGGCAAAATCTCTTCTAAAAAGTATATCCCAACGAATTAACCACCAGCTGCCGTCAACGAGATAACACCTATTATATTTATGCAGCCACTTCGGAGCGTTTCACAGATGTTCCATCTTAGCTCTCACAAGCTCACCGAAATTTCACTTTTGGGGCCCGCCGGTCGCTCGAAACTCTCCCTCGAGGCTCTCGACATTGGCCGGGGAGCCGTTTAAATTTTTCACACGCGCCTGCAGCGAGAAGTAGTAGTATAGAGGGAGTACGACGAGATGCGCGCGCCAAGGCGATTGCTACAGCCATGCGCGCCGGGAAAAAGTTCGGCGATCGCCGGGGAAATCGTGTCAGGCGTAACCGAGGAGTATATCTACTCGGCGGCGCGTGCCACCAAGAGTCGAGCGGATAAGATCAGCCGTGATGGACGGTGCACTTCAGGGACTAAAGCCGCGCGACGCGCCGTGAATTTTTCCGCGTGCGCTTCTACCCACTGGTGTTTGCGCGCCAAATGGGGTCCTCGGCTTGCCTGCGAGATTGGATTTCATTGACGGATTTCATTGGGTAGTTTGTTCGATTTTAATTAATTAGGAGTGAAATAATGCCTTATTGAATTATCGTGCTTTTGTCAGGATATAGAAGGATCAAACGTGATTTGATGATTGCATTTATCAATGTTTCTGTTGCAAATGTTGGATTCATTGTGTGGGACGATAATGTGAAATATATAGGTATTGACTTGGAGAGCAGCATAGCTCTGTATCACGAGTTTTGTTATGGCAGAAGAAATTTAAGTAAAAATCCTCAATCCGACTGAAAACAACAAATCACCCTGCAAACAATGAAAAATACAGTCGACTCATCTGCCCAAACAATTTCTCAAGCATCTCTCAAAACAATGCCTAATTAGCCATGAAATATTCAGTAGTCGCACTTGGAACATTAGCATTTGCCTATCATCACAGCCCGAATCGAAGTTTTAACAGGAGTCAGGGATGCTCCGCGCAGACGAGCCGAGACGATAAGCGACTATACGGCGGTGGAGCACGCGCGACAAAAACGAAAAGGAGGCGCGCGCGCGGACAAGAGGAAAGCGGGCGAAAAAAAAGGAGGCGCGGATGCCGGGAGAGAAGGGATCGCGCGGAGGTCGATCGGACTTGGTGGCCGGAGATCCGGAGAAGTGGGTCACTTGCACCTCTCGAGAGGAGAGGCGTACAAATAGCCTCGACAAACTGCATAACGCCCGAGGAGGAACTGCGCGCTCCGTCCGCGGGCCTCGCGCCGCGGTGATACATTGTTATTCCGGCGCACGAGAGCGCAGAGATTTTTTTTACTTTTAAAGGTCGATCGGCGGGGAGAATCACTTGAATATTATTAACGGAAATGTGGAGCGCGAGAAATTGTTTGCAAGGAACATTCTGAATGATGGACTCGTCAATTTTAGTGTCAATTTTTATTTTCTTTTTATTTTATTTTAAATAAAATTCAGATTGAGTTTCATGTCATTGAGAATATCACCGATAAATCTTGTCTTGAATGATCAGTTATTTCATACGTACAATAATAGCACTTTTTTAACAAGTGTTTGCTCACAAATTTGTTATTCTTAAAAAATTTGAAACAGAATAGCTTTAATGCCTCATTGAAGCACTTGAATACATTTCAAAGCATTTTCACTTTTCGTGATCGTTTGGTGTAGCTGCAACAAACTACCAGTAAAGAAGATCATTTTGGATTAAAAATTAAGGATGACGCCTGAAATAAAGCGCGTTAATAAAAATAAGATTTAATGGACACAAAATGCAAGGCTAATTCATCGTACCACAGCTACCTATTATTTTTTGTTATTATTCTGATTGTTATAAAAATCTTCACTCGAGAGAAGCATGCTCCAAATCCCGAATACTAAACAAACTTAAAAAGAGAAAAGTAGCAGTTTGCCGATACCCATTCCACCCGTCGAAAAGTGAAACAGAGAACAACTGCCTGAACAAATCGAAAACTTGCGGAAACGGAGAAATCGTCGACTCGGATGCAAAGACGCAATTTTCCCGTAGCTGGATCAGCTCTCGGCGCGTTCGAATTTCAATCGACGACGAGAGCCCTCGCCGTCGGCCGGCGGGGCCGTTCCATAAATCAGCGCTGCGTCGCGCACAAAGGCCGCGGCTAGAAATCACCTCCTAACGAATTGTATCTGATTACGGGCGCGGGGAAAATGATTGTGTCCCCTCTCGCGGGTGCGCGGCCGGATCTCTCTTTTTGATTGGTAGTCCGGTGCGGGCACGACGACCTCGCCTCGCTAATTGTCGCGCCTTTTCACGGGCCCCCACGCGGTGATTGAATCGTCAAAGCCTCTCTACTTACCTCCTCCCCGCGGTGCTTTCGAGGCGCGGGCCGCTAGGCTCCGCTGGATGCCTTAGAGACATCCAGATGACCGAGAGGAGAAAGGGGAGTCGTGGGTGGGTGGGTACGATTGTTTGCCGAGGAGCTTTTTTTTAATCCGGCTGCTATTCAATCGGATGAGAGGAATTACTTATTGTTGGCTGGAACTTTCTTTTGCTCGATGGACTTGTTACAATTTTTTCTGCTCATTTTGATAATTGAGGTACGCTCCGATGGTTTATTAAGCTGTCGTTTTTAAGAAATTGATGAATCTCGTGGGATTTGAAATAGGAGGCTTACGCCGAGAAAAATCGCGAGTTAAAACATGAAATTTTTTTTTTTTTAATTTCGTATTTTGAAGATATAGTTCATGAAAATTAAAAGCACATTAAAATATTAATGTAGACTGATAGAAGCAATAGACTATATGGAAATGTAGCATATAATAATGAATAAATGTATAATCACGATTTTAATATTGAAAATGAAATATTTTTTCTTAAAAAAAAAAAAATAATAAAAAAATATATGAGCTATAATAAATTGAATAATGCAGAAATGTTCGCATAAAATTTAAGGCGATAAAGCCGTTAGGTCCAAAAAACAAAGGAGCAGCGAGTCGAGAAATAATGTTACCCTCGTAAAGCACGACGAAAAAAAGAAGGCGCCTGGTGAAAACTTCTGCAATAACAAGAGCAAGATCAAAAGCGGCACTTTATGAAAATTTAAGATTATAATATTTATTGTATGCACGACCTTTATTACGGAAGCAACGTTATAACGGCGTACAGTTATATTTTTTCTAGGTCAATATGTGCCATCGAAAAACGGCATCACACACATACACTTGCGCGTACAGATCGATCACCGCGCCGTGTGTATAAACCCCAGGGAATAATAAGATGAGGCAATATTAAATTTCGACTCAATTAGTTCATTAGTAAGTTTGTAAAGCGGTGCAACGGAGGGGGCGACACAAAGATAATTAAATGTAACTGTATCCGTCAACGATCCAGGCCCTTTTGTAGAGCTCGTCGGTGTCTATCACCCGCTGAATAATATCCAGTCATGCAGAGCCTTAGCACGTCAGGTCGATTGATCGTTAACGTTGACTGTTCTAATATAAAAGCGACTAGATCGTGATTGCCATAAAATTAAATGACTTTTTTAATAATTCATTTGTCAAGGCTGCTCCGAATTGTATGCATTGTTTTCTATTCGGTACATACTGCATACCAAATCTGTCGGTATAAAGCAATGAAATAACGGTTGTTAAGGTTTTTCCAACAATTTAAAAAAAGGTTCCTGTAAGAGGAAACAAAAATTTAATTACTATGTTCTTCCGTTTATCGAAGCATGTAAGAAGAGTAAAATATTGGGTTTCATGAAAATTTTATTTTGATTTGAATAAAATGAATCCTGTGTAAATAAAAAACTTCCCTTTCGAAGAAAATTAAAAAAAAAAAAAAAAATTACTGGATTAAAAATATTGTCAAATCCACATTGATTGCATACTTATGTGTCGATCAACATAATTTACATAATTTTATGTGAATTAAATTTATACATTTCATCGGTCAATGTGATATTAATAAGTCAATAGATTTACGTAAATAGTTATTATGTCAGTTAATAATTTTGGTAATGTTATAATTAAATTCGTTTGATGAAGGAATGTTAAATACACATAATTTGAATTATCTATTTCAATTGAATCTACTATATTAAATAAAGTGTTATAATTATGGAGTTCTCAATTAAGTAATTGAAATTAATTAAAATGAAAAATTAAAATTTATCGTTTCATATACATACTAACTGTATTTAATATATTTAAGCGCATTTACTTGCCATTTTTTTAATTCAAAATGTTTATCAAGTGTGATCATTCAAACCTAACTACCCTAAACGAATCATTTATCAAATGATTACTAGAATTTTATCGGACGTCCCATTCTTCCCAAGAAACCTGCTTTATGCTTTCTCTCGTTATATCCACTACCCCACTATAAAAATTAATTTTTTTTTAAACAAATTAAGTTTCTTTTGATAAACTTCAATGAAGTTCCGCGTGAAACGTATCACTTTGATTAAACATAATTTAAAAGAGTAACTGAAAGCAAACACACCTTGAAAAAAATACTATTTATGTAGGTCAATAAGCCGTCACGTTACATACAAATGATTGATATCCCAATTTTTAGCGTAAAATCTAAAAACACGTAAACACAGAATTAACGAGCTCGTAAAAGCGCTGAACATCTCTCCCATAATTTAATTAACAAGAGGAAGCAAAACGCAGGGCAAAAAGGAAGGACAATAAAATCGCAGTTGGTCCCCCGCCCTCGTGGGAAAAAAAGTCTATCGCCGATCAGGCGTCGCGGCCGCGCCATTAGCGGTCCGAGGCGCCAGCCCCGACGTCTAATTAATCGGCCGTCGCTGGGACGGGACCGACGCGCGCGAGCGCCCGCTCTCTCAATTAAAGTCGTAAGGATTTATCATCGCCGGGCCCAATTAAAAAGTAGGAAACGAGAAACTTCCGTTCCGTTCTGGAAAGCCGGCTCGTCGTCGTCTCGGTGCGCTCGACGACGTCCATCTGCTTTCGCGGTGCGGTTCGCGCCCCGCTTTTTCGGTCGGCCGACGCGCGCTAATTGAAAATTGAGATTCTGTTTTTTCTATTTCGCCAAGCCGCCAGTCGATGTATTACACTTATGCGGAACATTGTTTTTTTTTTTAGACAAATCTCCTGAGTTTGTCGAGGTTATCGTTGAATATTGTATGGTACAGCAGTTTTATTGGATTGTTATTTGATCAATGAATGAGCAATGTATATAAATTGAATATATAAAAATTGACGGTTGTCTTTATTCCATGTGACGTATGATTATGTTCTGCATTCATGGGAAAGACTAAATCCAGTACTAAGTTTTACAAGGTACATATATACCATTGTAATTTTGTTCCAGACTGCAAACATTTGCAGTTTTTATACAAGAGCTAACAAAATCTCCGTACTTCATGAAGATATTTGCGTGGTTAGAACATTTGTCAGAACAGCATTTACTTTTTATTAAAAACATTTGCTGATGAATTTAAAGATAATTATACAACTGGTAAATCGATCAAACACAACGCCCGAATTATTTTGATAAGCTGTTTACCAGTCGTTTTTACCCCACAATTACACCAATTTTACCACACAATTACTACAAGTCGGAATGTTTCTGGTCGAGTGACTAATTTCAAGAAAAGAAAAAAATTATTTACCTATTCACGAAATTTCCACGCCACTTTATCAGAGGTCCTTGTTGCTACAACACCAGAAATAATACACCGCACCGCTACCGACGTCATGATTTTCCCACTGGATCGTGACTTTAATTCACGCAGCGTGAAGATAAAAATAGCACCGCCGGTCGATCCGCCCCCATAACTCGTCGCCTCGAATTTCCCGCGATGGAGCCGCCAGCGTAAAAGCGTTACCCTCTAAAAATTCCGGAGGTGTGCGTAATTTCCACCCCATACCTCCTTCTTCAAGATAAAAGGAATTCGTCGCGTAGTCGACCTCGCAATTTCGCAGCCGACTTGAAAGAATGAAAACGCTCCGTCACGCTTGGATATTCGCGCCCAAGTCATTGCACCTCCCAAGAAGGCGGGGGAGGGGCCTGGATCGCTATCATCGCAAACAACTTTACGACACGTGCTCCTCGAATTACGAGGCTCGAGGCTTGTCTGAAGTATTTTTGGGGCTCGACGCTGCCCGCGGGACTGGCGTAATTGAGAAATTGACGTCATTTTGATTATTGTGGTGGACACACGCTTATTCTATTGTCTACGTTTATATATAGCTTATTATATATAGCTTCAATATGGCAATATTAGGCATAATGTGGATTGAACGTGCATTTCACATGTTCATATGAGAATTTATCAGATATTTACTCCTTTTTTTATGACGGAGGGAATACTTCCGAGTACACGAGGCTTGAGTTTTCAAGTCGCGGGTTAAGCGTGTGAAAATAAGCTGCATCAGACAAAATTTAACGAGGACGTTTCCAGCTTTACGACATTGATAAGAAAATCCCAGTCAGGTCAAATTTTCCGGAGAATCACGGTCGATTGTCTTCACCACGGCCAGTTGTAAAAATTACGCTTTTGTTGCATTATCGCGGAAACGGAGAATCGTAAAGTCTGACCCGCAAACTTAGTCTAGCGAGCAAAATTTAGCTTTGAAAATGCTTTCGTCGTAAATCGTGACCCGTCTTCGGACGACAGATCTTTTTTCAGGGTTACAACTATTACGACTACTATTACGACTAGTATTGTGCTCTTCTTCGAAAATCATTTATATTTAAATATTAAAAATTTTTTTTACAAACGGTTATTTCGAAATATTAATCGTTTCTGTTTTAATGAGTTCTTTTAATGTTGATGCATTAAAAATAGAAAAATTACTCAAGCATAATGAGTACCGTGAGAATCAATGAAATATTGATGTTATTCTAGAATATAAACTTTACGGTGTTAATGTAAGGGAAAACAGGAAAATATACTGGACCTTAAAGCAAAAGCTTAAGGCGAAGTACCTTTCATAGAAAATGAAACCTATTTTAGGAGGTTGCCCACTATGCACCCCAACTTCATTGTTCCGAGCTTCACTATGCCCACTTTTCCTTTTTGTAAAATTAAAAGCATTTACTTGTAGGTAAATAGAAGTGAATTCTCAGATAAATATTGAACATTATTGTTTAGTTAAATCAATATATTTATAAAAAGACTTTTCGCGTAACAAATTATACAGTACGCGTATTACACAGACGTTCCATTCAATACAAAATCAATAATACGAATATCAGAAAGAAGATTCGATATTTAAATTTTAAATTACATTCGTGCACATCGCGCAAAAGTCTCGCATAAATCATACTGCAAGTGCGATCAACTAGAATAAGTGCTGGGTGATTAAAATTCTTGAATTGAAAGTAATTGAAAATTCCATTGAAAAAGTGACATATTCTCAAGATAATCTAACGCTGAATCAATCATAATTTGCGCCAACACGACGAGTACGAGGAGCGGACTCGCGACGTCAGTTCGAGCGATAGTAGGTTAATGAACGCCGTGAGTTGTCAACTGGCGGTGTTGCGCGGACGGTATTTTTCCTTTCGCGTTTCCTGGAAACCAGAGCTGAACCACTTGAAAGCGGGCTTTACCCTTAGATTGCAAAGGCGATTATTATTACGAAAGGCAATGTGAAAACATACGAGCGCGCGCGGCCTCGCCTCGCTAGTCGCGTGGGATGCGTATATCGATAAAAAGGGGAGCGGTCCGAGAGGGAACACTTCCTGGCTAAGTAAAGGAGCTGAGTGTGCTTTACTTTTAAACTTTTATTCTCTCTCTCTCCATTTTTCTGTTGTTTTGTCGAGGACACTTAAGTGCTGCAAAGTAAAGATTTGATTTTTATCAATTGTAAAATTGCTTCGGACTTTAAGAAGTAATAATCGTCGTGCATAACTGAAAAGAAATCGTAAACTTTTTCGTTCCTTAGGTTGATAAACTCAGCACGTACTTTTTAAATGTTGATTATACTGTTTACTAAAGTTCCAACCACCTTCGTGCGAAGTATAAATTCACTGCGTTCAATACTAATTTAAGCTATGTGCTGTTAACTAAATAAGTCACACTGCGTTTATACAGCACCACTCGCAGAATTATTTGTCACTTCTAACGCAATTTATTCAGCTCCAGTTTTGATATGACCTTGCATATAGTGGTATCCTCTTGAATTTTGTGTCACTGAAGTTTGACTTGCTCATTCTGCAGAGCTTTGTAAGTAATTTTGAGAACTATATATACATGAGACAATTCCCTAAGTTGGCAAGTAGAAATTGCTAAAGAAATTTTTTATAAGAATTTTATTTATACGTATAATAAACATGTAAATGATTTTGGTACAGATTGCAAGAACGAGAACATGAATGCAGTAACGATCCAGTCGATTCGTCTCCAAAGTACATTGCATATCATCGAGAGTATCGACAGATTGACAAAATTTATTAGTCGAGAAATAATAACATCAAATATTAAAAAATTTGTTACTTACTGAAAATCGTGTTACTTACTGAAACCAAAAATTTCGATCAAAGTCAAAAGATATGAAAAAAGAAATTCAAAGAATAAAAAGAACATGTTTTTCTGTATCGAAATTCTGATAAAACAAACTGTCCTCTACCACATCGAAACCATTTCTCAAAAGGTAACAAACGGACATAAGCACGGACGTGAACCCCACCAACTCGAAATTCGCTAATTAAAAAAATTAAAGACGCCTCGTCCTCGGCCGCTGAAGTGGACACTCAAATGAGCGTCCAACAATGGACCACCCGTCGTCACGGCGACGTCCGCAATTTAGCCTCGCGGAAGAAAAAGTACCATTAGGATGTGCAACTACCGCGCGCAGACACACGGACGTACACACCGCGTGTGCGTATCTGCAGCGGGGCGTCACGTTCCGAAAGTGCGACCGCGCAGGTACGGCATATAGGAGCTGCAGACTTTCACCTCCTCGCATTCTCTGCACCTCCTGCATCCTCGTATCCTCCGCAGTCGGGGCGCACATTTTTTTCCCTCGGTGCGCGCCTCCTCCGTCTTCTCTACCTCAGCATCCGCGAGGCGGGAATGTTGATTGGTCGGAGGCGCATCGGATTTTTTTACGCGGGGCCTTAATGCTTTTGGAAAAATGGGTTAAGCCGCCGCCGGCGGAAGCGTTTAAAGCCGGGAGTAATCAAGTGCCACGCGCGCTCCGAGCAACAAAAAAAAAAGCGACATGATTAGAGAAACAGCGGGGGACGCGTGTAAAAATGTTTACGAGGGGAAGTTCAGGCCGAATTGTTGCTGGGATGGGAGGGAAATTCTTACTGGAATGTGCTACTGCGAGATTTCAGGGCTTTTCGTGAAACTGACTTAGGATAATGTTTCACTGCGCGAGGAATGGGAGGGTATGTTAATTTCGTAAATTTTTATTGAAAACTTCCTTAATTGTTGAGGAATTGCGCAATCGACGTATTTTTGAGAAAACACTGCAAATTAAGTAAAAGATTTGCTTTGGTTTTTGTAAAATATTACTGCATAATAAAATATATTTTTGTAAAACTCACCTTTCTTGTAGGTTATTCAGTTTAATCATTGTTTTTTTACCTTATCTAAATATATAGAAACTTTGTATAAGGTAAAATACTTACTAACATCTTTATAATTAGGTTATATTATTAGTTTTAGAACGTAACCGTTCATTATTTAGTGCAGAAAAAAAAATCATGAGAACGGAGCAAGTTTTGGCCATTGATTAGTTATTATTTTAGTTAATTTGAAAATCTGATGATTTTGACGTTATTCATTTAAGAAAACTTTGTAATAAGCAAAGTTTCGGTAATTTTTTATGCTGCTTCTGCCGGTTAAGGAAGAAAAAATAATTATATCATTTAAATAAACAATTTCTTATACCTTCGAACTTAACATTTACTTCGCTATATAAGGATTCCAGTGGACAATCCATAACAATAAATGATTAACTATAAACGTAAAGTCTTCATTTGTAAAATTATAAACAATTAAGCTCACTAACAAATAAATCAGAAACTTATCAGTTTACAAAACGACCAAAAGAATTTTGATAAAAAGATAAAAGCAGAGCAAATTAAAATTCAATTTATGTACATCTATATCAAAATACCGATGACATAACTCTCAACACTAGCTGCTCTCCCCGTTCTCAGACAAGTATTCGCGCAACCCCTTACGCAACGGAAGATTTACGCCAGCAGCTCCACGGCACTCGCCGTACGTTTTACCCACCCCCGGATCGACAAAGTGCATTTTGCAGCAAACAGACGCGGGGGCGGGCACCCCGCCCAGCTGAGAATATAGAACGACAAGAAGCAGCGTCCGCATCTCGCGTTCATTCAGCGAGACTGGAAATGCTGACCGGCGACTCGTGGAGGTACCTCGTCATTCACGTGTCTAATAAGCGGAGAAATTGAAAGGGGATAGTCCTGCGAGCCTTCGCTTTCTCATTGAAAAAGCTCGCGCCTCTCTGTTTCTTCTATCTTTCTATCCTGCTTCAACCTCCTCCCTCGGCCGCGTTCCTTATATTTACCTGCTTAATCGCCTTATCGAGGATAGCGCGACCCTCGCGTGCCCGTTAAGTGGAACGCCGCCGTAGCGATTTGTTGGAGTCGTCGCGGCTAACGTAAGGTCGGGATATTTTATAGACTACGGCGCGCGCTGCTTCTGCTGCTTGCTTTTGAAATGTTTTTTCTCTTTAGGCTGCTTTTAATTTGCGAGTTGGCAATACAGCGATTTTCAAACGGTCTGATGGATCCAATAGGAATTTAATGAGTATTTTATATACTTTTAAGCTGTCGGGAGTTAAAATTCATATTTACTTGTTTTCGTTTTAAAATATCTGAGACTTTTATAGTTACTTTAAAATGTGATGTGTTTGTAAGTTTACACTGGTTTTATGAAACAGTTTTTCTCTTCTAGAATAGAGTTTTTTACAAGTAAACTTTTTTTATAGTGTTCTTTTATCTGCACTGAAAGAATTTTCTCGTAAGAATTGCAGTGAAACTCCCTGCATAAAATTGGGTAAGAAAACGTAATCGTGGAACTGTTTGCAAGCTCTGCAGGTAATTGTTACAGGAAAATCTTCGTAATGTTTGCAGAGCTTTTCTTATAAGAATTGCAAAGTTTCACCAACCCTTCAAAGTTCAGGTAAAAACGTGTAAAAATTATGATTACGTTTTTTTCTCCGTAATTTTTATAGAGAGTTTTACCGCAATTTTTACAAAAAAAAATTCTCTCAGTATACTGACTGGTGCTGGTGCTTTAAAAAAAAACTTAAGTCTGATCGCGATCGACTCTCTGAAATTTGCCAGAAAATACTTCCTCTAGAAACAGTACGAAATAGCAAACTGATCAATTTTTTACCGGGGAACTCCACTGATATCGTGTTAAATCTCATAAACGACATAACGTCTAACAATAAAACTAATCCATTTTAATAGAAGGTCAATCGACTTCTCAAATGACAAAATCTATTTGCCGAATCCACAATTAAACAATTCCTAAAGATATAAAAGCTCAATAATATGCTCTAAACAAAAAGGAAATGAAATTCCATGCTACCGAGCTTCGAGCTTTCGCTTTCCGCGCACATTCGTTGCCCCAGTGGGGCACTGTATATATGGTTCGGTTTTTCTTTCAAGCGTACTTTATGTAGGCGATGTTAACGGTTTGGCAAACTACAGAGGCCAGAGAATACCGAAATTGCCCACAGCCACGCGATACATATTTCTGTTGGACATCCTCCGCTTTAACCTCCCACGCTCCTTTTTTTTCTTTCTCGAGCCTACCATCGATTGCCCCGGACACTCGTATGCTGCATATACAAAGCCTTCGCGTTTTACATCGGTAGAAGCCCGTTTGCAGATTAATAAAAAAAAAATAAATAAAGGCTTCGTTACGGATAGAATTGAATTCTTACCTAAAAAATTATTAAACAAGTAACTGAAATTTAAAAAGGAGAATTCTTTATGGGTGATAATTCGTAAAATATATATCCTTGGGCCATTGTTTTTTTGTCGGTAGTTGAAAAAGAGACTTTTAATCATTGCAGGGTTTTCCAACGATGTGCTTATATGAACAAAGTATAGAATAGGTTTGGACATTACAGGTTTGGTGAACATGTATTCTATATGCTTGTAAAGAGAAGATAATGTTTTCCCTTATACTGAATTATTTAATACAGCAAACCTTATGTTTCTTCATTATTCCAGCATAATACAGAGTTTTATTATTTGACTAATTTACTTTATTTACTCAACTAATATTTATATTAGCTAAGGCTAATTTCGCTGCATAATTTATTAAATTAAGCTCTCTACGTAATTTCGACTCTATTACGTAAGCTCGCAACGAAGCATCACTTTACATTGAAAAATAATTGAATTATTTATCAGAGCGAGCGTGTGGCGCAGGACAGAATTAAATCGAGCATCGCAATTTATCGGAGAAAATTATGAACGAAGGTGGGAGTAGTAATTTTTTCAGCATCCGAATTAATCATTCGTAGGCGAAAGATTACTTTCAGCGGAGAGGCGAATTATAATGCCTCCGAGTATCGCGGCAAATTTCGAGCTAGTAAATTTAACACTTCAAAAATAATTGCAACCGCAAATCCCCGCGGTTCGGCTTATCTAAGCAACAATCTCCGTAGTACTCGTTGGGTGTACGCGTCTGTATTTAATTAAGAAATTCAAATTTCTGAGATCCGAGTGAAGCTCGCGCGAGCGCTCCTCTGTGTATTTGATTGCGTGTCGTAACTAATTTTCTACACGATGTAGGTTAAGTCCACACATATATATACGCAGGGTAAACGCGTTATATATTATATGAATACCGGAGTGTTTACTCGCATTAACCAATTCCCTTTTTGTTTTATTTTTAGTTCCTATCTGGTATAGTCGTTTTTAACGCTGCATCCCCCGCATTCTATATGCGGAAAGTGGCTCTTTGTCTTTCAATTCGTCATTGCAACGATATTGCAGGGGGTGTAAATTGAGCTTTTTCAAAGCTCCGGGTATTCATTAGGATCGTGATTTTAATTGCAGCTAGAAGAGATGTTCTTTCTTTATATAAAATGAAAAAAAAAATCGAAATTTTAAATTCTATCGCTCAATTTCCATATTAAGCGCATTTTTGCTTTTTAATAAAAACTTATTAATGGATAAAAAAAAATGAAAGATGAAAACTGAAAATGAAACTTTGACACGATAAAAAATTAACTTTTTCGCATAGAAGAATGAAATTAAACATTTATTTTTTGAATTGAAATGCCTAATTCTTTTTGCTACGAAAATTTTAAAATACAATAACGAAATAACGTAATATATAATGTAAAACATTTCTTGTTAGTATTAATAAACTCTGTGATCCCATAAGAATCTTAACCTCATTAGTGTAATTATAATATATAAATATACCCAAATGTAATCTTTGAATTGTTTGCATTTTGTTGCTTATAAACCCTGCTTAAATCGAAGCCAAATAGGAGAATAAAATGTCTGTTTTCTAAATAAACATCTTGTCATCTCATCGAATGAACCTTTGACGTCATTGTTAGACATGTAAAGAATAAGTATGAAGACATAAAAAGAATGAGTCAAGCATTCGGAAAGTCCAAGAAAGTATGCAATATTCTACTTGACAAAGATGGGGGTGGAAAATAGTGCTTTATTTATTCTGTATTAATGGATAAATATATTTTTGCAAAACAAAATATATTTTTAGCTCTACATTAATTTTATTAATTAAAACTATAAGATGATATAATTTGTGTAAACTGAATTTTTTATTTTAATAACGACATTGTTTTGTACCATCTGTTTAAAAATAAATGAAAATTAACTAGTGTTATTTCTTCGTTTAGTAACTACGAGAAATATAAGTCAACCCCGTTATGGCTTTAGCAGGTTTTAGCAGTATATTGCCTTCCCCGTATACAAGAACTCAGGGCAGATACTTAGCGCATCCTATGAGTAACTTCTGCTTAACCTTCAGTGTATATCACAATTACGTAGTATCGAAAGTTCGAGGTCGAAAAAGCGATGCTCCCCGAGGCATCGCGAAGCGCAATATACCCACCCTCTCACCGGGGCGATGAAATAATAAACGCGTCCTTAAAGCGCGCACATCGCTGGGCAAAAAGCTTCCCTTCCTGCCAAGGATACGAACCGGATGACGTAGTCCGCATGAAATTGCCTTTGATGGATCGTTCGGGTGGGGTGTGGAGGCCGAGAACGACGCCAACCAGGTATCCGACAAAATTGCACCGCATAACGGCCTTCTGAGTCTTGATTTAAGTTGAGTCATCGCGCCGCAAGGGAAGATTATTCGATCATATCCCAAGATCGTGGGTTGATCCATTATTATTAATACACACACCTTTTTCAAAGCGGGCGAGGCGAGATTGGGCTTTTCACAAGGGGAGAAGTATTTGGTATCTCAAGATCGTGTTGAATTTTTAAGGAGGTACGTGCTTTTTGAAGATGTGTTGCGATTGAAACTTACAGTGTGAGATGGAGAAATATGAATCGATGGACAGCAGGAACATAAGATATTACAATATCTATATACAAAATGATAAATCATTATTTTAAAGAATTATAAATTTTTGGAAGTTACACTGGATATTAGAGTCCACTACTGAAACAAAAAAAAAAGGTTGCAGTAAATTAATAAGACTTACAGCTCGGCTAAAAATTGACGTCTGACTGTGCTTGTCTGTTACCACTCACATCAATCCTTCAGAAATCCATTAAAAAAGTAGCAGTCTATTAAAAAATTATTTATTTTTAAACTGACTACTTAATTAACATAAAACAAGTACTAATTAATACCGTTAAAAAGTGTACGCTGCATTCTTTATTTTTTAATCAAGCGACCCTAATTGCGAACTTCTCCCGGTGGATATTATTAAATTTCCCTCGACAAAAGTAAAATCCAAAATAAATCACTCCTCGCGCAAGATTCACATTGCATTCCGAAATTTACAGTTGATCTTAACGGTTGCAGAATTGTAGATCGTAAAAATGGCAGTGGTCCATAAAAATCGTAATTCCGACAATCTCGCTCACCCGGAGGCTCCTCGCCGCGCAGCCTAATGCAGCTCGGCCGCGTACGCGCGTCGTAATGCGACCCTTCCCGGTCACTTAATGCCGGCGAGGGTAAACGTGCCCGGCTGCTCGAACCGGAGGAAGGTATAGAGAGAGCGAGGGGGAGAGAGAAAGCTGGAAGTGATCCATGCGGCGACTTTATGCGCTCGGGCGAGGCCCGGACGTGACTTCCTACATCGCGGAAGCCTGCGTACCTGATTATCCTTCCCTTTGCCCCGAATTCCGAAGTTTCTCTTTGTTACCCTTGTAAATTATCGGCGTTTTCCGTGTTTTCCGCAGGATACCTTGTTGTATTTTTAATTGAATCGCTGGAGATTTCTTCCCTCTCATTTTTGAGATGCTGGATATATGTTTCATGAGATTAAGAGCGAGACTAGCTGGCGATGAGATTCTTTGAAAACTTAATTATCTTCCGGGAAGGAGGATGTCGGAACGTATTCTTCGTAAAGATTTGATGGGAATCTACGTGCACTTGACCGGCGACCTAATTAAACCGAGCCGTACTCAAGTTTCTTGATTAACAGATATCAGCTCTATGGTAAAATCTGTAGCTAGTAATCTATATTTATATTTCTACTCGCGTCAAATTTATAGTTTATTATTATTTTTTTCTATAGAAAATTTGGACGAACTGTTCATCGCCGGCGAAGAGTTCAAGGGTCCTCAGATATTCCGTAAAGTGTCAAACGCAACTAAATTCCCACGTTTTCCTGAAAACTGTGTCGGTTGTTGGACAAACTTCGTCTAGGGACGTTACATAACGTCAGAGCACGTCGATGTGTGTAGGGACTGGTGTTTGCAGTTACGAAAAGTTACGCCAATTTCACGCTCACTGTGTCACACCTGAGATAGCGCAGTAAGTATAACGAGGACTCGCTTGATGAGATGCTTACGAGGCTGGAATCGTTGCTGAAGGTTAAGCGGAAGTTGGGAAAATCGACTAAAAGGAACTTACGCAAGTTACGGTTGATCCTATTGTGGAGGGTGCACTGAGAAAAAATTTTAGTTGGTTTAACAAAATTTTCACTGTTAAATACATCCTACAGAAAAAGCTGTAGTTTTGACAGCGCCACTGTTGATTGGAAAGCGCCACCGTTGATAGAAAAGACGTACCGTTAATG
>JAWWEN010001172.1:0-34219 GCA_035582955.1 Sycophila texana | reverse complement strand
AAAAAAATTATTGTTCCCGACCTAGTTCATGTTCGAGACTTTAGGGTATCTTTCAGGACACTATAAACTACCGATTTAAAAAAAAAACGCGCAGTTGGCACGAACTTTAAAAAGTGTTTTTCTGAAGTGCCAGGGCTCCCCGACTATAATGACAAAATCCTTAAACCTACTATGCATTCATTCTGTTGGTATTACAGCAACACGGACGCGGTTATAGTCGTTAGTCTTCATAAACATAAGCATCACATAAGGGTCAGCCTTTGTTAAAAAGCTGACCTGAGCTTTTATGGCACCAGTCTACTCATCTTGCAGGGAAAACAATAGACTGGCCATTTAATTTAAATAAAAACAAGAAGATTTAATTTAAATAAAGACAGAATATTCTATTAAAATCAAACAATTGCTTATATTGTTTTCTTTTGGGCAGGATGTTTGGTTTATTATTTTTCGATGAAAAAACAAAGTATAAATTCTACTCCATGTTAAACAGAGTCAACTAATATTATAGCAACGGGCAATGATGGTTTTGTACCATTTTAAAGGGCAGTTAAGATACCGCTTATAACAGTTAAATCACTGGACTGTACATTAAATTATTTTATTTCACATCTTATAAAAAGTGAGAGTGATCAAAGATCAATAACATTATGCAAGATTTCTTTTTAAATTGTCTCGATCTAGAAATTAGGCATTTGCATCGATTAAATCTGTATAAATTATAGTTGATTTCTATTTAATCTTTGATTAAATAACATTTGATTAAATCAAAAACCGAACTGATCAATAAATGAAATCTAAAATGTATGAATAAGTGAAGTGAAAATAACAGATTAGAATTGACGACTTGGAGAGCCGAACCAGTAACACACTGTACCAGGTACAGTAGAATGGCGGGGATGCAGTAGCAGTATTCAATCGGCATCACTGGATTAGTTGCACCGTGCACCTTAGACACGACTAGTCGCCAATTGAGGAACTACAGAAGAATCTATGATTTACTGATTATACAAAATTTGGTTCATTCTACGTCAGTCCTTTTTATTAATAGTATCTTTATAATAGTATAATAGTAATCTATCATTCAATAAAGCGTAGTATTTATATTTTTTCAAAATAAAACGCAAACATTGAAAGGAGAAAGGAGTATTATGATTTTTTTGTTCAGATCAGTTGAATGGAAGGAGTAGGAAACAAAACGTCATAATCTACTGCTGCATACGGCGTCCTTAAACTGCAATCAAGAAGTTATTGTGAAGGTCGGAGAAAAGAGATTCAATTTCCCCAATTTCTTCGTTTATCGGATATTTCTTTTTCTGGTTAAAGAAAGTTACGCAAGTATGACAGCCAAGTGCAACGAACGCGAATTCAAGATCGATTGAATTTTACGCAAGAAAGCAAAATCAAGTCGGGGTGATCCGCCTGGCGTTTCAAAAGCTCGCGCGATCTCCTTTCGCGGCGCGAGTATTGAAGGTGAACTCAGTAAGCTTAACTATAAAGTGGTTCTCGAGCGAATCAAGTTTCTTGCAAGGAAAAGTTGTTTGGCTCTTCGTTTATTTCTGGTACGTACCCTTGATGAACTGTCGCCTGTTTCAAGGACGTCGATGGAATTTTGCTTCATAAAAATGACGGATCTGATGCTTCCTCGTGCAGGATTTATTGTTGAGGATAAATATGATTTTGAGATGTAATTGAAAAGCCTTTTGAGCCTGCATTTGAATAATATTACTTTTAATTGCATCTATTCTAGTGAATTCTAGTGAATGTTAGTTTATTTAAAGTTTGTTTATGGTATTTTTTTATTATTATATTTTTATTATTAGGTAGATTCAAAAGATTCATTTGTAATTTTTTTATAGATATCCACAATGTTTGTGTGAATGTATCGTATTGATAAAAAAATGTAAAATCTTGTTTACCTACTGAAGATGACTTTAATGTAATCATTAAATATTTGTTGTTACTATACTTTGAATGAAATTGTGTTTTTGTAAATCAATCACCACATTAATTTCTTATAAAAAAATGCAAGGGAAAAAATGTATAAAATAGTAAACTTTTAAGACTTTAGTAAATGTTATAAAAAAAATTATAATGTTTCAATTTTTTAATACAGATATATATGGTATTGAAAGTTTTTTCTTTTACGTAATTATATCATGAAAACAATATTGTGTAAACCTTGCATATTTAAAGAATTTTATTACGTTTATCTTACTATAAACATCTCAAAATGTTTTTTGTTTAAAGGAATTTTATTTTATCTTACAATGAAAAATATGTTTTAAAAAAAGTAGAAACATGCATACAATTGATTAAATTTAACTAAACATTTTTATATTTAATTAGCAGTACTTTAGTATTAGTATACTTATAATAAAAAAAATGGTTCCACCACCTTTAAAAAGTCAGATAAAAAAAAACAGTATAATTTAACATCAATAATATATAAATAGAAAAAATTTACGATAAAATAAATTTAGGAAGAAGTCTCTAAATCCATGTTCTTCTTGAAGTAATATTACTTTTAAAATATTGTAATGGCTTTGGTGCAACCTACTGCCCCAACGAATGCACAGATTTTTATGCGACTGCGCTTAAGTTGTTGTTAAATTAATGTCATTTAGCAAACACTTACAATATAATGATCGACTATTACGACTGTAGCTATAAGATTTATAATAGAGAGAGGATCGACTCCAAACAGCCTTTTAAAGATCTCAAAAAGTTTCGAAACCGCACAACCATCGCCATCTTCCAACATTCTCTGGAAGCTACAAGTGTGAGAAATAGCCGCACACGAGCGAGTGGTAGGCGCATAGCGAATAAAAACGTAACGTGTATATATAGTATAGATGCGGGGGGGGGGGCAGTGCCGTCGCAAAAAAAGACGGCGATGCGCTCAAGCAGGCGCTGAAACGCGACGGTGATAACGAGCTCGCGGTCGGCGAGTGAAAGAGTCTCGTCGAAAAGCAACGACAATGGGGATACTCGAGAGAACAAAGAGCCGCAGAAGAGTTGGATCTTTTGTACTATTTTTTATCGCAAAAGAGGGGATGCGTGGGTGACCGGGAGCGCATTTAAATTTGGGATAAGGCTGTTGCGGACTCGAGGCGCATTATTTCAGGTTCATAATTAGGGTACGCCATTTTTTATTTGGGTGACTGAAAATTAGGCGAATTTAGACGATGTTTTACTAAATCAAGAACAAAATCGAAAAATAAAAAAAATAGTTTAATTCCTAGCAAATTTTAACTACAGTAATATTTAACTTAAAATTATGAAAGAATCTTATATTTATAATAATCTTAAAATAGTTATAATTAATAGTAATTTTATTATTTTTTTTTAACAAAATAAGATTTTAATCTAAATTATGTGAAATGCGACAATGGCTAATTATAGCATGAGATTATCGTAAATAAATTATCGAAACAAATAACCGATGCAAAGCACCTCGTGACTCTGATATGAATTTCATTATAAAAATCAGTCTCGTGACTTGATATCTTTTAATTATGAGTATCCGTATTGATTATCAGAGTAAATATGTTATGACGTAAAATAAATTTGCAGACTATGAAATGTAACAACATTCATTAATCAGCTGGATTTATAGTTCAAAAAATGTGGAAATTTTTATAGAAACATTTTATAGCTGTAATAATTACTATTTTATATTAACAAAAACCGCGGATGTTCTATCTGAAATGTTTAAAAATGTGCGTTAACACAATACTTTTTAATAAATACTTTTATGATATTGAATATTGGAAAAATCCATAAGAATAGTGCTAATAATGATTCCTACTGTCAGTGCCTGATAATTACTGTTATAAAATTACTTGCAAAGTGATATTATCTGAGTATTCCAGTAATTAATAACTCAAGGCTCCAACCACTCTAATTTGTTGTTTCTAAATAATAAAAAACTAAGGTCATAACTACATTTAGAGCTAAGAATTCGATACATTTATAAAAGCTTCCAATAAAATTTATTTTTAAAGAAATACAAAATAATCGTACTCTTATACTCTTGGTGAATTTACAACTTTTATTTCTGCCAGTAAAACAATTTGTTGAGCTTAGCAGAAGCTTCTCGCTTTCGCGAAGAATCTGAAATGGTATTAATTTTAAATGAACTTCAAAAAGTACTCCCAAGTGCCAATTATTACAAGAGCACTAAATTCATCCCCTTGATTCTTGCCATTTTTCTTAAAAATTTTTTTCTGATCCAATACGCGTATCTGAGAAATTAAGACACCTCTAAGGGTGGTTATTGTTCATCCCTTACAATCAAACAAAACCTTCAATCTTTTTTTTTTCAATACAAACAAACTATACTTTTACACATCCGTACATGCTAAATTGGCTAGAGTGAAATGGAGTTAAATTGATTCCATTGGAGGAGAATTTTCGAAATTAACACCTTCGATTAAAGTGAAGTATAGTGTAATTTTTTTACCCATTAAAGTCCTACTCTATCAGAGTGAAATTAAGTAATTCTACTCGTGCAAACTGATTATTTCACTCCACTAGAGTAAATTACAAATTTATCTTTACATGAATGAATTAACTCTAGATTTAAATTATTCTATAATAAGAGTGCAATTTTACTCTAGCCGTTTTGGCGTGCAATAAGAGTGTCTCAGATAAATTAAAAAAAAAAAAAAAAATGTCCTCTCGACACAGCGCACATACTGAGAGAAGTACACAATAGTGAACAAATTTATACATTTGTTTTTTTTGTACTTAAGATAATACGTATATTTTATGTGAATATAGTCCGTTTACATTGAAATTCTTTTTATTCGATACAAACATTTACATATGTTAATAGTTAATATTTAAAATACAATTATTCGCGGCAAACATTGACATATTATCTATTAATATACGTAAATTTGCTTCAAATCAACAATACACTGAAAAAAATAATAGAGGAAAGTTTTTACAATAAATCTTGTAAGATAGGGACAGACTTTGCAAGCTAAGAAAATTACTATAAGTGTTGGAAAAATTGCTATAAATTTTGGAAAAATTACAATTTTTATAGTAATTTTCTTGGCTGGCCATGTCTGTTCCCGTCTTACTAAATTTATTGTAAACTTTCCTCTATTATTTTTTTCAGTGTACGTACATTAATAGTTAACATAGCATATTAACCTACAGTCTCACACTTCTCTCAGTGCAGAGAACGTAGTAATGTAGTATTCGCGAAGAGTCTTTCGAATGCGCTCGCGCGGAGCCGCGCCGCTCCGAGGGTGGGGGGAGACGCGGCGTAGAGACGCGCAACTGCAGCGTCGCGCTCGGCAGTCCCCGGCTGGACGAAAACACAGCGCGCAGTGCTCCTCCGGCGCTCCGTCCTCTCGCTAGCCGCTTATATAGTCGCCTCCAAACACACCCTCCTCCCGGCTTTTACCCTTTTATTTTTCCGCGCCCCACACGCTGGTCGCCGTCTACATCGCCGCCGGTGATTCCTGGTGGGAGGTGCGGCCGAAACGGAGCGACGCCGACACGGAGGATTCGGTCGGAACCGGCTGGAGTCAGCTGTGCGTGCGTGTGGGGAGCACGAGCGAGACGGAGCTAGGCTGCGGAGCTCGCATTCCTCGCGACAGCCGCGCACCATGTCGTCGCTCCTCGCCGAGTGCTATCGGAGGCTTACCGAACCGTCCGCCAGCGAGAAACCGGTGCGTAATGATTCTTGATTTATTTTTTTTTTTTTTGGGTGGAAGGGGAGGGGTTCTCCTTTTTGGTGACAAGGGGCGGCGAGAATGAATTTTACGAGTTGTACGAAAATGTTTGTATTTAGGCGTATAAACTTTTTTTTTTAACTTGCCGAGTTGACTCAGAGGGTGACTCACTAAAGTTATGAACTTATTGATAGGAGTATACTTTTTCAAGAAATATATATTTTTTAACACAAAAATGTCATAGATTAGAGTTCTTTCTTATTTTTTTTATTTTTTTTATTTTTTTTAACATTTTAATATTTTGTGTAACTTGCCGAGTTCACTAAGGGAGTGCCTAGCAAAAGTTTGAACGTATTAATATGAGTACAATTTTTCAAGAAATAAAGATTTTTTTTAACGCAAAAATTTCTCTTATTTTTTTCTTATGTTCTCTTAGGCGGATTCGTATTGTTTTATAAGAAAATAAATCCATCATTTTGACGAAAATAATTTAAAAAATACGTTTTTAACACCTTTGAAAAGAATTTGAAGGTTGGACCTTGAAACTCTGGTTTCATTCATATTTTAGTGTAAGAAAACATACTCAAATTTTTGACAAAAAATACGTGATCTAGAGGTGAAGCGCTCTTCTGGTCGGAGCATTAACTTTGAAATGCACGTATTGAGAAATTTTATTTTATATTACATGAATGTTAGAGTTAAATTTTAACATTAACAATCATAGATATTTACTTTATCTATTAAACTACTAAATAATAATTAAAGTTAAATCTTGGAATAAATGTAGACGACTTTAACTGTAATATGACTGGTATAAGTAATTTATTTAGAACTGGTGTGCATAACAAACTTAATTAAGATTCTAAAGTTTAATACAATTTAAATTGTTTATACAAGTAGCGGTTACTTAAATGAACTAAAACTTAATACTTTTTTTCAATATATATTTGATAAATTTTTGTCGCATTTTTTTTACGTACCCGTTTATTTACATGGCAAGCATCTTTTTTATGTTAAATTTTTCTAAATTTGTTTTTACTTGAATATCATCTATTTTTTATTGATTAAATATTCACTTTTAGTTTTTCTTTTTAAATCTTTTTGCTCTGGAAACGCTACATGCACTTCCATCTTATTAAAAAACTTTTGTAATTATTCTAAGTAATAAGTTTCAAAAACTCTAGGTAATTAAAAAGAATGTTTAATTTAATAAGATTAAGAAAATTCTTGTCTTGAATCTTCAGTGAATGCAATTACTGTTGATTAAAAATGTTATTTGTCCTGTATTCTCACCGTGGGTTATTAGTCCGCTTTGAAAAACTCTAGATACGAACACGGCTTTTTTAAAAGATTATTCGATTCATTTATCGAAAAATTTCTTCACGTTAAATACTACAGAACATTGTTCACGTGTTTCTTTATATTAATAAATGACTGCGATGCAATTTCCGTTTATATAAATTTTTCACAAATTCTTTCCCCATTAATTAGACTTATCTATTAGATAAATACATTTTTTCTTTAATTGTATCAATGAAAAATTCATTCAAATACAGATTAATGTAAGAATAAATAATCAAACTATAGGTACATAACTTTCTCTCTCGGTGATAATATTCTTTAGCAAAATTTTTAGTATAGAATTAAATCTATCGGTAAAGATAAAAATTATGTTTCCATATAATTTTTACGAACTCTAGTGGTAGTAATTGCATTTCAAAATTAGCATTTATATTGTTTTCATAAAACGCACAAACTTTAATCTCCACTTTCATTTTAAAATTGGTTAATTCTCCCGACTACTCAAATGACGTCGCTTCAGCGATAAAACTTTAACTGTAAATCAAATTTAGCTTAACCCTTAATAATAGCCCCTCATAAAAACCCGACTAATTTTAATATCACGACGAGGAAGAGCGTCTCGGGAATCAGAAATGAGGAGTCCGCTGGAAGTGATAGGAAGCAGATTCTATAGAGCCTAATTGAAATGTAAAAAGCGCACTCGCCGACTTATTACACGCCGAGGAGGCAAAATGAGGCTGGTCGAGTCGCCTTCCCAGTTTCCGCAAGAGGCTCTATTTTATCGAAATTACGAAACTTTTTCAGCTCAAGGGCTACAAAGTGACGGACGTGAATCGCACCCGAAAAATCGGCGTCGCCTGCCGCAACCTACAGGAGCTGAAGCGGAAGGCCTGCGCCAAACTCAATGTGAGTTACGATTTTGTTATTGTTGCTGTTCCGTCGTGGATTGTCCCATTTTCCCCCTCCCCCGAGTAATCGAATTTAGTACGATATTTTTTTACCCTATCGGTGCGCTGCGGCTGACTTTGTTTATTATTTTACGGAAGATCGTATAAAGTCCATGCTATCGACTTTTTTTTAGATTTTTTTTATGCACTTGCGCAGTTGATGCGTTTTTTTTAATTGACTGTTATTTTACTGGGGTAAATGATATTTTTAATTGTCTATAGTAAATTAAAATTATCGGCTCTTTGAAAATTGAGAATGGTGATTATTTTTATATACGGATATGGGTCGCTCTTGAATATCGAAACGATACTGTATTTTTAAGTTGATAACTATATAATTAGTTAAAAAGGTTTGATTAAATATACCGAGCAATCATTTTCGTGAAAAATGATATACATGTAACTAAAATTATGAGAAAATTCATGGTCAAAGATTTTTTTAAATGACTATCTTTATCCGAACATTTCAATATACATTTTGCAGTAAATATAAGTCGCAAAGATGAGTGAACAATTGTAATAAAATTCAAATAAGAGATAAAACCACTGGGTCAGAAATAATATTTATTCAAATTATTTTTTCTTGCAAAATTGAGGTAACTGTCCTCGGACAGCATGATTTAACGAAGTAATGGAGGAAGCTTGTACCATCTCTTCTAGTGCAAAAAACATTTTCTTTTTTAAGTGAATTTACCTGTAAAAACTGAAAAAGTATTTTCAAAATGTCTGCCCTACTAAATTATGAAAACTAAGGTCACGAGGTAAATTTTTTTTTTTTAATTAAAATGTTACGCTCCGTATGATGGTACTATGATGGTATATATTTCACGAACACTTCAAGGATGCTGGGCCTTTATTGCAACAATTTCTCGACTTTTTTTTTAATTGCTGCTAAAAAAATTATCGGAGAAAATCCGAATAACGCGAAATGTTTGAAATTAAAAAAATAAACACGAGAAGAAAACAATGGCAAGTGACGACTTAGTCGTTCAATTTTTAGCAGGTCACAAACACACAAAAAAAGAATAAAAAATCTCCCACTACTGCATTTCAATACAAGCTAAATATTGAATATAATGATTAAAGCAAACGTAAGAATGAAATAACAAGATTGAGTTAAAAAAAAAAAAAAATTTTTTTTTTATTGTTAAATTAAACTGCTAAAATAAAATAAACATCGGAAGTAACCATTAAAGAAGAAATTCCGAATAAAATGAAATAATTGAATTAAAAATAAACATATAAAAAAAAACAATTATACAATTACAAACTTGTCGTTTCTTGTCCACTTTTCGACAAGTCGCAGATTGAAAAACAAAAAAAAAGAAAGAAAATAAAGAATAGTTAACAAACGGTTCGAAAGGTCGTGCTTGATCGAGTAGTATCGGATGTCAAAGGATCGTGGGATGCGCACCGCGAAAAGTCGGAGGAGTCGAGCCCGGCGATTATCGCGCATTAGGCAGTGCCGAGGCAAGGGCAATTATTGACGCGATCCGCGTGTAGTTTGCGCCAACGCGATTACCGGCCAACTACTTACGTCCCCGGTGAGGGTGCCCGGGGTACACGGGCCAATTAGCCGAGCGGGCCGATTGGGCGGGGGTTGAGAAATGCGCGACTCCGGGAGGGACTCGCCGAGCTTCGATTAGCAACGATTGTTGCATAGTTCCGGATGATTAAACGCTTGTGTAAGGTTTATTGATGCCGATCAAGTTTACGCTGCGGGCGTGAATGAGTCTGGCGAAGCTGTGACAAACTTTCCGCCGATGAGTCGTCGGATATCCCATAAAGTTGAAGTTGAATCAATTACATATTTGTGGGGACATCTGCTATTAATGTTTCGATTGTTAATTGTTCAATATTATGTCGTATTATTGCTTTTGAGCGTATTGTTTTTTTTTTATATTAAGGACTTTATTGAACGATGCGTAAATTCGAAGTATTTGTTATCCATCCGCAATCCGCACGGAGAGAATCGTTCGATAACAAGTACCCTAAAAGTAGCAGTAAAAATTACTAACTGACATGTAGCTCAAACGTCACCTTGCGGTGATTTTTTTTACTAGATCTTTTGACAAAATTTACCGACCTTCTTGTAAAAATTGTAAACTCTCGGAGGAAAAAAGACTGCAGAATTTTCTGTAGAAATTTCTACGGAAAACCTGCAGAATCTTCTTAAAAACTTTCTGCAGAAAATTTTGCAAACTTTTTTCCTATGGGTTCCTCGAACGATTTTACTAACCTCTTTGCAAAAATTGCTATGCACGTAGTAAACATTCAACACAGCTTATTAAAAATCTTTAGAAAGGTAAGGCGACCCACAAGGTTTCACAAAAAGTTTGGTAAATTTTTATTGAACAATTCTCTTCGTACACTTTTCTCAGGGCCGCTTCGCAGTTTTTAATTGTATTTAATTAATTTCTGTATATTCTTAGGCAATCCAATTTACTGTCATTACTGTGTAGATGACTGCTCATCGCAGAATATTTTTTAATAAGACTGGATTGAATTCTTTTTAATTAGAGTAATATTTAATTTAAACGCCAATTTTAACAAAAGTTATTTAATTATTTTATTTAAAATTTAAAACGGCAGATATTACTTTTTTTTATGTCCATAAGCAATAAATTTTCAATGTCGGTGTAGCTTTAATCGCGTTTTATTATCCATTGCATAAAATATTGAACAGTTGAAATATAAAGTTCATATTTCCGCTAAACTTGCATACTATGAAAAACATCCACTTTTTATGGTACAACAATAAAAGTACCAACAAGCGAAAGCAATTTGCATAACTTAGTACGTATATAAAGGATGCACAGTAGTGGAAAAACATTGTATCTTTTGTATTTTTTTTTATTTCATGCCATAAAAGCTCGTCGACACTTTTGTCGAAGCAAAATTTATTGACTCGGTCCACTAATCTGATTTACTGCAAAATTTAAAACAGTAATTAAAATTTTCATGAATAATAACAATAACAATAATGTGCGCGCGAAACGCACAAAGGATATTTTGCAGGTATTTTAAAAATATTCGCTATAAATTTAAATTTGTTTACTTCGGGATTTGACACTAAACAAATATATTCTGCGTACCGTAACTCGTACATCTTTTTTTTTTTTTTCGTTACGAAAACATGAAATATTCATGATAGTATTTCGTTACTGTCACTGGATACAATTGGCTCGCGAATTAACGAAATGTTCACTTCAGTGAGAAGCTTTCACAATAATGAAACTTTTTTTTCGGGAAAACGTTTAATCATTGCTGAATATTGTTTTGTTCTGCTTTTTATAACGAAAACGGATGAAAATAGTAATAAAAAAGTTCGTTAAAAAAAAGACGCTCCGTACAAAAAGTTGAATAAATTTCATCGGAAAAGAGCCGCCGTAAAGCATATTGAGCGCGAGAAATAAAAGCACGTTGCAATTTCATAAGATGGATATTGAATTTTATATTAAGCTGCACTTCGATGGATTGCATGAAATCTGGTTAGAAAAAAGTAAGAAAATACTCGCTTTTACATTTACCGCTCTTGTTTCTATTTTGCAAAGTAATTTTTTGAAGCTTTGCTAAAACAATGCAAAATAAGCGAGACAACAAAATATTATTTAACTCGATTGATGTAATTAGACCGGAAAAGTTGACATCGTGCAACAGTCACTATCGTTAATTAAAATCTAGAACAACTGCACCCACGTGAAAATCAAATTACTGTAAACACGTTACATAATGCAATCTCATTTTACCATCGCGTCAAAATAATCCTGAAATTTCATTTCGAATTCGCGATAAACTGGATGTTAGGCATAAAATTGTTTGTTTATTGTCCTAAGATACAAAATCCTACTGTTATCCGTCAAAAGCAGCTTATTGCGTAAGATCTGACTTTTAAAAATAAAATATCGGACCATTCGTAATAAATTTTTTCTCTGAATCGGATAAAAGAACATGTGCGCTTCTTACCTTTGACCGTTTCATATTGCATTGTTGATTCATTTATCAAATTTATCTACTGAATTAAATATATTAAAGTTGCTTTGAATAATTATTTATGTTTTTGCATTAATATTTAATTAAATACAGATGTTAATATAATATTTTTAAGAATTTTTTACACTAGTAAGCTTCTAATTGAAGTAAATTATAATGTTTTATAAATACTGATAAGGATTTAATTAACGCGTATTAATAACATTAAAAACTAACTGCACTGTCTCTTAAAATAATTTATTACAGAAAAATATATTAATTGGTTTCTTTTTCAGTTAATTAAAGTGAGATTTAAAAAACATTTGTACCTTGAGATTAATGCAAATTCTCGGAATGCAGTTAAGATAAGAACAAGTGACGACAGTTACAAATCTTATTAAATTTCTGAAAAAAAAAGAAAACTTTTTTCTTCAAATTCAAATGAAGATAAATCTTTTCAAACATTAAAACAGGATCGCCATCGCTTCCGCTGAGAATTGCATAAGGGCCGCAGTTACAAATCGGTTCAAAAGTTCACTCTCTCGGTTTACCTTTTAATAAAATTTCAGCTACAACTTTAAAAGATATAATTTCACCCTCATTTACATCTTCATTCGGACACTGAAATCCGAGGATCCAACTTCCTAAAACTTTAAACTATCTTATCTCAAACTTACTTCGCTCATTTATACGCGTCGCGCTGCAGTATCAGATTAAATCCTGTCAAATAACCCTCGTCAACCTCAAACCTACCAAAAAAAAATTCTCATCCATAAATAAACAATTTACCCACTTCTTTTGCCTTCCCATACCATCCAGAACTCCAAAGCAGAGCTATCGATGTTGACCGTGCCATAAATTGTCGCAAGTCCAAAGGCAAATCAACAACCGCCGATAAATCACGCACCACCCAGCTTTAGTACTAAAAAAAAAGTCACGCATCCAGGAAACTCTCCGCCTCCCCCATCGTTAGATCGAGTCGACGCACTCGGTTCCATACAAAGCCGCACGGTCTCTCCCCGGCGATCCATCCCCTTGAAGCTCCCCCGAGATCGATAGAGCATCTCCTCGCGGGGGCCGCACCCGCCGCTCTTCCTCGTCCACTTGCCCTCGCGCCAAAGGAATAAAAAAAAAATAAAAAAAAGTAAAAGAGCAGTGAATTCACGCGCCCATGCCAGCGGAAAATCGCGAGGCTCGATCGCGTGCTCGCACCGGCGGGTCGTCTGCGCTGCTGCATGGCTCTATCGAGCGGGGGAGCCTGGGAGCCGTTGGCGATTGAGGCCAGGGCCACCGGCCTTTTCGCACGCCCGCTTCCCGGTCCCGCGTCCTTCGCCAGCTCCCTCCCCGTTCCCCTTCTCGCGCGGGCTCGACCTTCCCGAACTTTTCAATGTCAGGGTCTGAGCGCACGGGGGGAGCAAGCACGTGCGCCCGGATCTTCACGGGACGACCTGGTTCCGCTTGATGAGCACACGAGTCGGGAAGGCAGGGATACTTCCGGGAGGGAGGGTGAAACGAGACCGGGATCGTGATTCTTAGTGGCTCTTTTTAGGATTTTTTTTTTGTTTTATTTTCTGGACGTTATGGTTAATGTGGAACTTACGTACCTAAGGTTCCTGGAGAGGGCGATGTTGCGTGTTTACTCGTTAAAATATCGTTAACTTTGAAGATCTTCCAAGCAGTTTAGTTTTTATGGTTTAGTTATGGGTACCGTGTGCTTGTGGGATCTGGTAGCAACTTTTAGCGTAAACGTGTCCTGAGGTTACCACGCATTTATGTGGAAGCGCAGTGGTTCTTGAGGTCACTGTTGGCTTAAATGCATAGTAGATTATATTGTACGTGTACATACAATGTAATGCAAAAATGCATTGAATGTCCACGAAACATTGATGTAAATAAGTCTCCAAGCGACTGAAATCCGAAAACTCTCAAATTGAATATTTGAGATCATTTTCAGATGAATCGTAACCATAATTCTGCCACAGACAAAAATTCCATGCGTAAATACATAATTTGCGTACAATGAAAAAAAAAGATTAGTAATTTCGACAAAATATTTCTTTAAGGAGTTCCAAGGAAATTGTTTCATTGAATCAACTAAATATTTTGTTGAACCCACTAAATATTTCATTAAAGTCACTTTATTCGGTAATTTCAACAAAATATTTAATTGATTTAATGAAACTATTTCCTTGGAACTCCTTAAAAAAAATATTTTGTTGAAATTACTAATCGTTTTTTCAGTGTATGCTAGAAGGAGATGGTTTGTTACAGTGTATTATATAAGCATAGAAATGTACTTCTAGATTTTTATATAGATTTTTATAGATCTAGATTTTTTATACCAATGTTTCGTGATTCAACATTCAATCCACTTTTTTAGGTATACCTTGAAACAGCATTAGCCTGACAAGAGAAGGACCTAAAAAAGTGAATTGAATGTCCATGGAACATCAGCACGAAGAGATTGAAATAAGAGAAGAATTACTTTAAGTTAAATATTTTTTTAAATAAATGAAAAAATATTTATTCTTAAAACGACTAATTAAAATTAAAACAAAAACATTTTAAGCTTCGATTAGCTCAGTCGAATCGAGTGGTTATTCACTCATTTGCATTACGAGGGCACACTTGTTATAAATAAATTTCCACTTGTCCAGATTTAGATAGGCCACATAATACATAAATAAAAATTCTAATAAATAACCCATCCATCACATAAATAGATATCCGCATGTGTACGATGGAATCTCATTTTCATGTATGGTAGATCATTGAATAAATAATGCTTTGGCTTTCCGAAGAGTTACGTTAGCTATAAATAAATTGATCAAAAGCCATTTTTTTTCTCTCTAAACATTCTTTTGTCAAGCTTTAGCTGCTGCTGTTACGAAGGCCCTAGTTTTAATTTACAAATGTTTTCGCTGGGACAATATTGCTTGCGGTTTACACGGTAAGCAATTCTGTTTGGCTTCGCTCGCGCCACTTCCCATTTTCCCTGACCGCCGACTGTTGCCGTTCTTGATGGCCTTTAGTTTTTTTTCTCGCTTCGCGTAAGTGCGTTGAAAAAGTGGACCGAGTACTTTGACAAAGCATACATGTATAGCATTTTCTAGCATTCTAGGAATCACTTGTGCCGGAGATGTCGGAGAAACTCTGCCTGTTTGAAGCGATACGGCGCGAAAATTGGATTCCCTGAATCGAAATGAGATTCTGGTGATTACCTTACTGCTGAAGGGTATTCCTACTACACAGTAGAATAAAAGATTGACCCAGTATATCTCACGCTAGCTGAATTGAAGTAATCTATTACTTATGAAGAGAATCTTGACTATCTCAATCTAAAGATTAGTACACTGAGAAAAATTTGGTAAGTTTAAGTAAATATTTACCTCAGTAGTACTTGTAATATTTCTTTGAATCAAGTAATATTTTTTTGAAACTATTAAATTTATTTAGAAACAAATAAATTCATTTAGTTTTAAAGAAATATTTACTTGATTCAAAGGAATATTTAACAAGTACTATTGAAGTAAATATTTACTTAAAATTACCACATTTTTTTTCAGTGAATAAATAAAGGATCAGTTTGATAGAGTACTATTATAGTTATAGTGTGAAATATAACTTTTCGTAACGATTATTTCAGCAAATGCTTATTTATTTATTTAACATTAAGATGCATTTTTAGAAAGCATTTATATGAGAAGGATGCACTTGCTAAAATATTCATTTCATTCAATAACGTTTTGATCACACTTGCGAAAATGTATCTTAAAGCTCACTGATATGACCTTGTTTAAAATATTAGAGTGAGAATTTCTCTTAAGATGTATACTTTTAATTAAGATCTTCGCATTACGACAAAGAGAAAAGCCTTGACATACTTTATCATAAAACAGTGGCTAAGCAAAATCATCCGAATTTAAATTAATACAAAAAAAAAAAAAAAAAAAATTTAAATTACTTCCATTCGCGTGCTGTATATGAATCTATCGCGTTAGCGGTTTAATTGTGATATCGCTCATTAGAGTGACGCTGCAAATCAATATCGTCAAATAAACTGACTTTGCGCGTTGCAATATCATTCGGTAAAATTTCTCAGTTTTCAATGCCAGTGAACCAGTGAAATCATAAAACAGATTAATTTAATTATTAAGAATTTATCTTTTGCCGATTGTTCTTTCAAATCGTAAATTGATTTCGAGGATGAGATTTTTATAACCTTGACCGGATCTCAGCTGTCAACGTGCCAGATTTCTTTAAAAGCCACGAGATGGTACATTATTTTGAAAGCCTGAAAGTTTAAGGACTTTTTTTGGTAATATAATTTGGAATTTCGTAACGCAAATTTTAATCCACATAAATTGGTTATTTTCATTGATAAGAGTGCAGAATAATCAAGAGCTAATGTCATACTCTCAAAGTCATCGACGAATATATATTATTATTTCTGTGCATGTGGGCGAAAATCCCCTCGAGAATAAGAGCTGTTGATTATTTCAGGCGAAACGCCGAATAACGTCCATTCAGATTCAAGTTTGACCAAATAATTAGAATCGCAAACTTGTCTTTTAATTAAGAGCAGTCTGATTTGAAGAGGGTTGCTTAATTTAAACAAAAGGATTTGTAAGCTCAACAGCTAATTCACTTGCTAATTAAAAATCCGTTTGTTTTGTGTTTTTAAAGAAATGGTCTTTCATCATCAGAAAAAAGTAAAATGTACAAATTATATTTTAAAAAACAATATTTTAAATCGATGTGCCTGAACCAATTTCTGTTTTTGAAAAGCGGATCAAGCACACAAGCGGATTCCCACCCTACAGCAACTTTGAAAGAAGAGTCGTTTAACTTTGATAGAAATCATAAACCATTTTTAGCTTCAAGTTGACCATCATCCAATGAATTCACTATAAATGGAGCACGTGTAAAAGAAAAAAAACATTATAGATTCAGTAAAACTGGCCGTACTTCTTACTAAAGGACTATTTCGTTCAATGCATTGCAAATAATAAAACTGAAATAAACGTCGTTCATAAAAAAAATTAACCCAATTGAAAATTCGATAAAAGGCAACTGGAGAGGTCGTTCAACCTCGACGGTCTTTTCATCGCCCTCATAGCCTCTCGAAAGGAATGAATCTCCAGCATCTCCTTATATACAAAAAAAAGTACTTATACGAGAAAATCTCCGGGCTGTTTTCTCCTGAATTCATTATCACAAAGCAAGACAAACCGCGAAAATAAAAGACCGCTGAATCCGGAACTCGGCATCTCTCCCGGCGATACGACGTCAAGAAAAAAAAAAAGGAAAGGAAAAGGAAATGGAAAGGCTGGAAGAGCTTCTGGTAAAGACTGGCATGAAAGCCGCCATCATCCCCGGAAGCTCGGGAGCACAGGGTCAAGGTCATCCGCTCGGTCCGCATTATATCCACGGAGTCTTTTCCACGCGATGCCAGAACGTATCAACGACCTTAATTCCGCGGCGTAGCAGTAATTTAGCCGGCGGCGTACGGCAGCCTCGAAATGTAGCTCCGAAGTATATACCCCGACGAGGGGGTGAAATTCTCTCGAGGAGCGTCGGCGAAAATGTGTTATTGCAACGGCCGTATTATACGCTCGCCCCCTCGGGTAGGGTGAGGATTTCGGACGACGGCGATGAAACGTCGGTCTTCTTGTATTTGTTATTGCTAAACGGAAATCGAGGTCGTCCGTGAGCGAGCTTAAGCTTATTTGAAATTTCGAGGGAGGCGTGCCGCGCGTGGCTGGATACGACGCTCCGCAGGCGAGGTACGAAGCAACGAGGTTTTAAAAAGTTGGATTGAACGTAAATACTGTTTGTTTTGTCGCTACGCGCAGGTTTCTGGGCGTGTCTCCGATAAAATTTGGAATACTGCCGAGAGGGAAATAAAACATTTAAATCAGTGCTCGCTCGCTTTACGACTTCTATTTTCTTAGTTACTGCCCTGGTAGAAATCGTTTAGTTTTATCCGATGATAAAAAGATTTTTTTTAACATTTAGGCCCATTTAATGGCTAGTTTGGAAAATGGCCATTAAATAGGCCTAAAGTGTTAAAAAAAATCGTTTCATCGTGGGACAAAACTAGAGGTTTCTACTAGTGTGTATGACGATTTTTTGATGCACTACTTTGGCTTATTTCGATAAGTAATATAGAGATAACTTTATTGAATTATTAAACGGATAGCAATGCCCTTTAAATTAGAACAAAATACACAAGCAACGCCATGAAATGCGAAATTACAATGTAAAATTAATCTATAAAATTACAAAAAAATTATTATTTTGTGACCTATAACTTGTAAATTTTTTAATATTTTCAAAATCGTTTCTCGTCTCAAGTAATTATTAATATAAAAAGGCTGTTACAACTTAATAAAGGCAAATGAAAATTATTTGAGGAGCTTAACAGCTAATCTATTGGTAGTAGAATTTATTTTCAGACCTGTCACAGGATTTAAAGAATATCCGTAATATTATCTGAATATCAGAGTAAATTAAAAATTATTCAATTGCACCTACAACTCACCGGCAGAATTAAAATCATTATCAGTTCTTCTGAAATAAATATGTATATCATTTTAATTGTGGTAAGAAACAATTTCTTGACAATTAACTTTACTACTTACTTGTTGTACGTGTCAATTGCACACCGATAATTGATTAGTTTACTTTACGTAAACGTTAATTAGGCTTTGCATACAATTAATCGAGAATGTTTAGCTTGCTCCCATGCACTGCAAACATGAAAATCAGTGTAAATTTAATATTTGAATTTTAAATTTCTCGTTCTTTCAGAATCTAAAGGAAAAAAAATAGCATTTCCATCTTTACAATACCCTTAAACTTGACCCTTCTTAGGGATCTTAGGGGTCAACATCTTGTTAAGAGGGTTTAGAAATTTAAAAATACATAGAATCTTGAAAATATATCACAACAAAGGATACTGGCACAATGAGTACAATTTGTAGTATAGGATTATATCCAATTCCGCATTTGCACTCAACATTTTTCTGTTTGTAAATTAAAATTTGAATACAGCGACTGGGAGATTGCAAAGATAAACTTGATGTATGTTCGCCCGGAACTTTATCAATTAACGCGGCAAACTTTGCCTATCAGAAGCGAAGAAACCAAACGCACGAGAAGTTTCGCAAGGCGAAAGGGGAAAAAAAATTGACGACTCGCGTTCGCGTGGCAAAGTTTCGAAAGGCGCGGTATAATTAAACAACATGAGGGGGAAAGTCACTGCGCCGCCATAACCTCGACCTTTTTGCTTGGATTTTCCAATAACTAAATTCTAAGCGGACTTATTAATAAATCCGAAGAGCTTTTCTTCTTTTTTTTTTCGCCATCGATTATTGCTTGCCGGCTTGACCAAGGCCAAGCGTCGCTTTGCCGCGACACTAGGCATATTATGAAAATAAACCGTTGCACTGTAAAAAAAAAATGCAGGTGACTGACGATTTGGCGGAGGTGGGAATTTTCTTGCTGGACGGCTCGGAGATAGACGAGGATTACTTTGCGACGCTAGAGCCTCAGACGACCCTCATACTGCGACGCCCTGGTGAGAAAATCTTGACAGGTAATGTATAATAAATGTTGTCTATGCTTTGTGGAATACTATATTATTGTGTACTATTTTTATTCATTTGTTGCACTGCTTTTTCTTTATTAATTCTTTACTCATTTTTTTTTATTAGGCTTATTATAATAATTGTGGTAGAATACAACATAAAATGTAAATTGTACTTTTTTTTAATAAAATTATTGTACTATTCTTTCGCATTTTCATGTACCATTGTTGAGAAGAATTGTATTGTTTCTACTACTTTGAGTATTCCAAAAATATTAAAAACAGTCAAAGTGGCATGAGTTCGTCCCGCTTTTCTCATGGAAATTGCAGTGCAATATATAAGAATTATTATCCGCGAATTTTTTCAAAAATATAATTACACTACTGTATAAAACTCAGAATGTAAATGAAATAATAAAAATACACTAAGAGAATTATCTCAAAAACATTACGGCGATTTTCCCATAAAAAATAAATGAAAAAAACGTAATCGTGGGACGGTTGGCAACATTGTAAATTTTTACGACAAAATCGCCATACTTTTTATCTGAATCTTGGACGGTTGGTTAAGCTTAGTAAATTTTACAAAAATATCCTCGTAATTTTTACAGGTTTTTTTGTACAATTAACAAAGCCTGGTCAGCCGCCCTACGATTACGTTTTTTCACGTAATTTTTACGAAAAAATCATCGTAATTTTTACGAGAAAATTCTCTCAGTGTAGCGAGCATTAAAAGAATCGAGTACGTGTCCCGATTGAAACTAAAACCGGAAAAGTTGTCGCGCTAAAGACTGTACAGCGTCACTCTGAATCACTGCTTTAAATCAGAGCGCACAACTTTCCCGGCGCGTGTATACGATGAATGGAAATAAATTGAATTCAGTCGGTGCGGATATTATCAGCTTGAGGCGCACATAAGCGAGCACACGAATGAATAGCCCACGTCCTTCTTTGTTTCCATGGCCTGCTTGCCGCATTCTATATGTCGAATTGCCGTTGTAACAGAGGCGGATGTGCTTTACCAGATGCTGAGGAAAGTGAACGAGAATTATTTGCAATGCGGGGTGCGAGCCGAGGAATTTCTCACGGATAAGCTCAAACTAAAGGTCGCCGCGCTCAACAAGCTTCTGAACGACGACGATAAGAAGACCCATTGCAGCGCTCGCAATGAACATCCCGAGTGGTTCGATGGATTGGAAACTTCTGCGATGACTAAGGTTAGTAGCAATTGTTTGTTCTAAGCTCAGAGAATTTTTACGTAAAAATGATGGTGCAACTTTCTGTAAAAATTATACGTGAAAAAAACGTGATTGAGGGACGATGACAAGCACTGAAAAATTTTTACGGGAAAGTCACTACAATGTTTAGCTGAATCATGAAGCTTTGTGATTTTTATGAGAAAAGCTCTGTAAAAATGAGGAAGCTTTTCTTGTAAAAATTATTAGTACTGGCAAATTTTTACGAGAGAATTTTCTTGGTGCTTGATTTTGTTGCGTGAAATACTTAAAAGATTCAATCGATATTGGTAATTTTATTTATAAATAAGGTTTACAATTTTTTTAATTTTTTACGTCATTGTATCGACAAGTATTTGAAAAACTAAATTATATACTATTTATTCGTATATGTATAATTTTATCTAAAGGAAAAATAAGGATATAATATTTATAATTACTTTTATACAAAGGTGTGGATTAGTCTCTTTTATAGATATCATTTTTCTTTTTCCTCCTAAATTGTATCAAACATGTACAATAAATGGGGCATCGTAAGTACATCACTTATGATGCAATAAAAATAAGTAAAATGACAATATAACAAACTAAACGTACAACTTTTTTTTTTTTAAATTAAAGCAGTTAAATTACTAATACTGAATTAAAACTTTTTTTTATCACTGTTAAGTTTCTGAAATAAGTAGTAACGTCTTACATTACGGTAATACCGCATAGATGCAGAGTTTTACTAAGTTAATGTTATTTGCAAAAGTTGTAATGGACTATGTTACTTTATTTTTTCTACTAACTTTGAACTATTACATTTTGGGTAAAGTTTGACCTAAATAATCTTTTATTACAGAGAAATTTGAAAGTTTTGATCGAGTAGCAAGTTTTAATAATTCAACATCCATGCACATGATTTCGTTTTTTAATAAGTACTTTTTAAAAATAAAGTTACGGAATCTATTGATTTAAAATTCCAATCATTTATTTACAATCAATCCAAATATTAGGGTAATGAGTTCAGATACTTTCAGAGCCAGAGAACTTGGAACATATTTAGCTTTTAAAAATAAAATTTGATTAACAAAACGACATTTTGCTATCCTAATCTATTTACACCAAATCACATGTTCGATGTACTTTTACTATATAAAACTTTTAATATTGCGTAACTTACATACACACAATACCTCAAGAGCACAAATAAGTAATTTAAAAAAAAAAATTAATTATTAAAACAAATAGAACGCAATGGCTTTGTTTACTGTGACTTTATCGTGGGTTAGTTATCTGCATAATATGACAATATTTCTCTTCTCAGATAGCAAGATTCCCTTTTATTAGATAAAACAAGTAGAGAGAGTAATTTTAACATTCTACCAAAGATAATGCACAAAAAGAAATTCATAATAATAAAAAGAAAAGATATTAAGAAAGCTGGAAAAAACTTTTTTTATATTAAAATATTAGAAATAATTTAGTAATCAGATAATCAGATGAACTATATCCACATATACAAGTATTTTATAAAATTCGATCCGACGAATCCCTCACTGAAACAATGAAATAATAGGAGGCGTATATGCATCGCCGATGTCAGGATCGTATCCGTGGCTACCTCTACAAGACCATCGAGCAGATCCGAGCGTCGGAGGTGTACAACAGCGATGCGCAGTCCCGCTGGCGGCTCCAGCAGGTCATAGTGTTCTTCAAGCTGCAATTGAGGAAGGATCACTACTTCGGGCACTACTTCGATCGAAGCTGCGCGCCGCCGGCTGATGGCGACCAGACGGACGACGAAACGGACGCACCGGAGAAATGCCGATACGAGCATTGTCCCTGCAAGCTGAGCATGTCTGCTTACGAGAGGTATCGGCTTCCTCTTTACGTTATTGACCCTTTTAAGACCGTCGAGAGTCACTGGGTAGCTCGACCTGGTGGTTGAGATAAATACCCGTGTTACCTGACAATTGAGATAGGCTACACTGTTCAAAAAACATTAAATTTAATGTAATAATTAATGCATGTACTTAAAATTTAGTTCATATACATGCATTAAATCCAGTTAATGTGCGTAGATTAAAATTAATTAATTTACATTAAATTTTATATTAAATTTAACGCTTTTTTTAACAGTGTACACTTTAGTTCGATTTTTATCAAGTTTGTTTGGATGAGTTCGATGGACATGTAACGATGATAATTTATACATATTGGAGAATTGAACGAGAGCTAGAATTCATACAATAAAGATTAATTTTATCTTTTCAAATTCTACATTATCGCAAATTGTTCTTGAGTTCCTGAGAAAAAAATGTCAAAACGTCGAGATAAAATGTTTTCCTTAATTAAGGGAACAAGTCTGCTGTTCTTATCATCTGAGCGGAACAGAATTTAAATAAAAGTAATACGCAATAAATTGTTGTAAAATAATGATAGTTTTTAGAGAAATTTTACAAGCTTTATGTTTTTTTCAATATTCAGTATTTTATTTAAATTTTTTAATAACGAATTTAAAAAGTTGTAAAATAAATAAGTAAGTGAATATGAACTTTGGGTAGTTAAAATGCGATGCAACTAAACATTTATTCGAAACTATATAAGTGCAGATTTTAAATTGCATAAGGAAAGGTTCGGATAAGAATTCTTTTAAATTCTTAAAATACATTGTTAATGTCGCGAGTTTCGAATTAGTATTTTATAAAATAATTACTCATATAATAAATGTCAATTTAAGTACAAAATTATTATGTAAATACAATAAGTCCCCTTAAAATTATTAATCAATTATATCATTATGCGAAAGTTAATTGTCGTTAAAATTACGAGGAAAAAATGTAATTAATCTAAATGTTTAAAACAACATAATTTTTATTTTAATTTATTTTATTTAAGAAGAAAGATTACTTATCAATTTTATTTTCGTAGATACGTAATGGGATTAAGCAGTGACGAAGTGGACGCGAAAAAGTTTGTGCGCGACAAGCAGGACGAAAAAGAACGTCAGGCGGAGCTCGAAAGGGAGGAGATGCAGAAGGCAGAGGAAAAATGTTCCTACAGGTTAACGACCAGGAGCAAAGATGAACTCAGGGCCATATGCGACGAAAGGGGTGAATTTAAGTGCAGCGGAGTCTGGAACCGTGGTAAATGCTCTTACGGCAATCGTCATCGCATCAACCCTTACAGATCAAAGGAGGAGCTCGTTCTATTCTCAACCTGGAATCTTGACCATAAGTGAGATCGCGCTCTGGAAAAAAATACGAATATCAAGAATTATGTTCATGAATTTTAAGTCAAAGTCTAGTCTCTTGTTTCAAGAAAATATTAATTCTTTTAGCATTTTTTTAAAGTTCAATTTAGTATTTTGTTCAATTTGTTTTCTTGAAACTATGAAAACTTAAACTGAGAAAAAAAATTCAGTTGAAACAACCATCCGCGCGTATAAATACGGAAAACTGCCAATTTTTCGTTGATCGAACGAAAATTTGCTGAAATAATTAAACATCTTTTAAAATAATTAAGTATCTATTGAAACAATTAAACATCTCATTAGAACAATCAATATTTTCATTAAACCAATAAAATTTCAGTTAAAATTAAAGGAAAAAATTAGTTGCCGGTATTTATGCGCCCGAATCGTCGTTTCAACTGATCTTTTTCTCAGTGTAATTTCTCGATGTAAAAAACAAAAACACCAAATTAATGATAAATGATCGTTGATGATAACCTTTGGATAATATTTGTAGGATCGAGCGTTCGAGGACGTTGGTACCGCACCTGCTGGAGGCGTCGAAGAAGGAGCAAATTGATGAGAACGAAGTGCTCGAATTTTATAATAACCTCTTCACCGTGAAGAATCTCAGGCTCGTGCACATTGTGTGCCACGACAAAGGAGCGCACAAATAGAGACGATCTCCTCAAGCTACATACGATACCTCGATAAAGAACCACGACTATTTTAACAAAAAACAGACTAAAGCGAGACTAAATGATAACTCTATATAGCCATAAAAAGAACAAACTACGTCAGTAGCTCTTATGTTTAGATATCTGATAGCTTAGAAATCGTTTAATATTGTCGTGGATCATTGTGGACGGAAAAAAAAAATAATTTTGATGGAATCTTGACTGAACTTCGAAAGATTCCCTCCGAGGCCGTCGGATAAAGAGGGAAGCCGGTGTCGCGTCTGCGACAGTATTTTTTCCCCATCGATTAGAAAGTTCCATTCGACGTCGGTGATCCGGAAAAAGAGGAGATTTTCGTTACTCGACTCGATATCCTCTCATGCGACTTTTCGCTGACTGCTCGCTTAAGCGCCGTTGTCCTGGGGCGTTCGCGCGTAATTTTATCGCGACCGCCGTAAGTTATTCCCGCAGGTGTTTTACGAGTTGTTTACGAGCGAACGAAGTCGCATTTTAGACCGACCCTTTTCGAAAACCAAGTTAGAAAATTTCATTCCCCCCATAAAACGTCCCTTAACTTGTTTCGCTGCCACTGGGCTTGAGTGAACTCCCCGCAAACTCCAATGACCCGTAACTTTAATACACACCGTTTTCTCTGTATACATTGCTTTACTTCAACGAGCAACTAATTCGATTTAATTTTTTTCTTTATAATTTTCAATAAATTACAATATCACCATTTTTCACACAGTGAAGAGAAAAACGCGAATTAAAGTGAAAGCTTCGAGATACTTTTTATTGTCAAACCATTATAAATTTATTTTGGTAATCTTGTAATACTGCAAAATATAATTTTCAACTGTCCAAGAGAAACGTGTATTAAAAGATAAGTTAAAGTGTATATAGTGAAGCAAATGGACCTGGATACGATTACCTCAAAAGCTCTAAGTACTTACAAGTACTCGTAAATTTCTTACTAGAAGTACACGATAAATTTTGTAGTTTTTAAAAAGAGAGATGCACAATTTGGACGACAGTCAGCGAAAAAAGCCGCTGCAGGGTGATTTCTCACTTCTGCGGTGAATATATATACGCGTCGGTATCTTAAGAAGCGGCGAAACTCGAAGCTCGCGAAGGAGCCGTGAAAAATGAGCGGATGAGCGATACAATAGAAGTTCTGATATATACACAAACTTTTACGGAGACTTCTGCAATATGTATACCGGTATACACAAAACGCGTAGGAACTTCGCGACGCGTCCAGAAGTGGAAAAGATACGCGTCGCGATGGATTCACCCCAGTCCCTCTTCTCCTCCATCCCTCCGCGAGGTCTACGTTGCCTAAAGGAAAAATACACTTCCCCGAAAATCCGGAGGTTGGACTTGTGCGTGGGTCAGCCGTTGCTTTCACCGACGGTGAAATCAGAATCTTTTGAGTCGTGTAAAACTTTTGTTGTGTTTGCGTGAACCGAGACTCGATTGCCACACTTTATCACTGACGCAGTATTTTGCTAATAAAGTACGGATTAAAAATGTATTATCGTAATCGAATATTGCGATTTAAAGATACTTATATCGACATTGCTAATTGTAAATCAAAATTTGTAATTATTAATTGCTTCTGATTGTTATCTTATCTTGAAGCAATTTTATTTTTCAATCAAAGAAATGTTTCACTTTGACCTTAGTATTACTTAACTAAAATGTTCTATTTTTCTTTTTTAAAATAAGAATAGATTATTTTGATTTTAGTTCTGCTGTGACACTAACGTTTGAAAAGAACTATTGATGAAAAGAATGAGAATAATTTTATTTAAATTTGATTTTTTATATCGTTATAAAATTCAGAGTGATACATATTTTATGTACTTACACCTATTTTTATTTTTTTAAGATAAAAATTGAAAACTGCAATATTTGCACTTATCTTCTGGATCTTTAATTGCGTAATTTCACTCATTTAAAAATAATATTATCACGGTACACTTATAATATCCAATAATTTCTTGAATTTAGAAAAAAACAATTTTCAACCGGTGGTAAATAATTCAATACAATTTTATTAAAAAATCTCACTACGATGATATCAAAATTAAAATTTGTCACATTTAATAATCGAAGCATATCGACGGTCTCAATCGAAGTGCATGATTACTCCATACTAAAAATCAGCAATAACAAGCAGCGCCCGACATCGACCCGGCGTCGCGTAAAATCAATCAGTTGGACCACTCCGACTCGCCGGGCCGAGTGCACGGTGTGCAATTAAAGCGATGGTAATCGGCCCTCGGCGGCGAAAATAATTGAAAAGGTCGGCTTTATTAAAATGCAAATAGCCGCGATTGAAATAAAGGCGCGGCTTGACTCTCGCGACGTGGCCCCAGACCTCGATCCAGGCACGCGGCGCGATTCTCCAACTGGTCCTGCTGGACCGGCCCTTATCCTTCTCAGACCTCCAATCCCCAGCCGAAGGTTCGATAGTAGGAAAAATAAAGCGCCGCGTGCCCAAAGGTACTGCACATCGTGAAAACAGGGTAAGCGAGGTACTCCTAGAAACACACGACCAAACTGTTTGAAACGAGCTAAAGTCGCTTCTATTATGTCCGAGTCGCACTTTACGACTAGCAACGAGTGCTATTATCATTTTCTTTATGGGGTGGAGCTAATTCATGTACGTATGTGTGAGATTTTAGGCAATTTTATCAACAATTTTACATGTCTTTTTTTTTCTAAGAAAAATGTATAGATCTCATTGATTATGTCAGCAAGAAATGCGAATGTAGAGCATTCCAAATTACTCTAAATATGAATAAGTGAAATTTACTTCGAATAAGTGAATATACCCCCATTGAAACGATCTTATAAAACCTTATAAAAAGGGTGCAAAATAAACCGAGGTTTTTTCACCGTACACGTGACAAATCTTCCACTTATTCGATATGTGGAAGACTTATCACGTAGAATAAGAGAATATTAACTTATTCATATTTAGAGGGAATTTGTCCTTTTTTTAGGCTGCAATTCTGATTTAATATATATTATATTTGAATATATTCTATGTATGTTATTAGAGGATTTCGACTTGTACAAGTATATATTGTTAAAGCAAAGGGTAGTGCACGCTACCAGTATTTTTGTAAAAATGCAATATGAAATTTTGTTGAAAATTTAATACTAAATTATGCGAGGCAATTGCATTATTTGTAAAGATACAAAATTTAAATGTGACAGTTTTTAAATGTGCAATTTTAATAGCGTTTATATACTGTCGTTAAAGATTTGTAATAAGGAGCATCCTTTTGTTTATCAAGTAGATAACTGGCTTATTAATGCCCTTCAAATCGAACTCATAGGTATTAAGAGATTAAAAAAAGTAGTTGCTGGATTACTAGACTAAATAAAATTTGAATGGCAATGGGAAAATTTAAAATCTTAATACCACTCGATGCTGTGATAGAATATAAACTCGATCTTTCTATATTATGAAAACCTCACTATTATAAGTAATCAAAATTTGTTGTAACACTCATTCTGAAAATTTAAGTCAAGAGTATGTGAACAAACTTGTTTTTTTTTTTTGTTATAAATACATTCATTCATTTATCATTAAGGATAAGATAAAAAAAGTTTATTTTAAATTTACAACCGCCAGATGAAGATTCGGTACACTAAGAGAAATGTAAAAGATAATAATTAAATAATTACTGATAATGATAGGTTTATAAATGTAAAGGTTTATAATATATATGTTTATAATGTATCTTTCTAAATACGAAAAAAAATGTTCTGATTTATATGTGAAGTCCAAGGGCTCTTCAAATTCTGTTGTATCTTTGCCTGATGACACAATCTATGGTATGGTTTACATGTGTCTATTGTAACCAAATATTATCTTTCCGTTAAAAGATATTCTTTGCATTAAAGACTTATTGTATTTATCACAGATAGCATGTTAGAAAGGAGGTACAAAGTGAAGTTAGTATTATAAGCGAAACTGCGTGATATTAATCGATGAAATTTTTTGCAGTATTGCATCTCTCAGCATGAGCTGCGATAGGACACTTATTGGGCGTAGAAAGAAATGTTAAAACAAAAATACAAAATTTTACAATGAGATGTTTGCGGTAGAGATGGATATTTTTGGAATGATATGTAGCATTGTTAAGGAGAGATTGCGAGGAAGTGAGCAACTATTTTTGTAGAGGTACGAGTTTAAGGATTAATCACGTTAGCTCGTTAGAGGGTTAGAGCAATTTTTATTTTGAATAAATTTTGTTACGATACATAAATAAGTATTTGACAAGAGGATACGATGACAACGTGGTGATATTTTTCTTAATACTCTCAAACTGCTGAAGTTACAATCAATATTTTTCAAACGTTAAGATAATAAAAGAAACATCCATATAAGTACCTACAATTAGATTGATTTACCGTACGAGTTATACTTTAATTGCTGGTTTATAGTTTTTACATTTGTTTATACATTTATATTTGTAAACTGAAGCATGATGTCAAATCAAAGTATTTTTAAATGTAACAAAGCTGTAACAGAATAAAAGGCACTTTCGAAAAAAATGTGTGTGACAATATTTTATTATTAATTATACAAAAATTAATGTTGAAAATAATTTATCTTATCGTTTCTTTAGTCTTGCCCACAACCCATCCTTAGCAGCGGTCAAATTGGCGTTTTGTTCCATTATTAAAGGAAATGCAATTTTAGGAGATTTTTCAATGTAGTACGCCCTTAAAACTGTGACAAGAATAGTTTTTACAGTCATTATTGCATATTTTATTCCTGCGCACATTCTTGGCCCTTCACTAAAAGGCAGGAATGTAAACTTGGTCACTTCGTTTTTCCTCTCATCACTAAATCGGTCAGGATCAAAGTTCAAAGGATCATTCCAATACTTTTCATCTTTGTGAAGACCCACCACTGGTATGCATGCGAAATGTCCTGGTTCTAAGACACACTTTTGACCATCTGAACCTTCCAAAGTTATCCTTTGAGTACACTGTTTTATGTTTATTCCCAAAATCGGATGTAACCTCACAGTCTCTAAGATAATTTGATCTAAGTAAGTCAGTTCTTTTAATGCGTCGAAGTTCAGTTCCCCTCCGTAGTTTTTCAGAACATCTTCGATCTGCTGCACGGCAATTTCTTGCAAATTGGGACAGTTGGATAGTTCGCACAAGGCAAAGGCAGCGACACCAGCATTCGTATCAAAAGCATCAAAGAAAAATGAGCTTAGATGACCAGCAATCACATTTACATCCTCCGATTCACCGACAGCATCCATCACCATTTGCAGAAGGTCTTCTACAACAATATTATTCTTCCTTCTGTATCGAACTACTTCTGCTACTATATTTATCAGATAGCTGTTCACCTCTCCTGATATGAAGCCTAGATTGAGCATTGACGCAAGTCCAGGAGCATAATAATTAAGAACCACCCTCAATCCATTTAAGATAGTGGGTTCAAACACTTTTTTCACCATAAACAGGAAATTTTTAGGTGGTGGATCGGTATAAAAGCTGTAACCTTCGATTCCAAATGCTGTTTTTGCTACCAATTCACTCGTGAATCTTGGTATTAGCTCCGTTAGCTCCAAATCCACTCCAGAATCATTTGGCACTGTTGCATCTAAATATTCTTTGAATTGCAAACTCACTTGGTGCAAAATCTGAAAGAGCGTCTTGAGTTTTCTCTGAGACATATTAGAGATCAATTTGACACGCTGAGTCTTCCAAACTTCATCTCCCGCGAAAAATGGATTCTTCGATAAGAAAGGATCCCTTTTATCACTCAGTATCATCAGATTATTGTGGAAACTTTGAAAGTCCTTGATAAGAATAGTTTTAACAAGTTCGGGTTCTCGAACCACTAGCAACGGACTTTGCGACAAATATAGGCCTACCATGCTTGAATCCTCAGGAGAATTATTATACGCTCGATTGCAGACTTCCGATAAGCTTTCACGTAAAAGAAATACTGACTTAACATCACCGAATAAGGGAACTGCATTGGAAACTGTTGTGATACCTTGTTTCTTCCAGTAATTAAAAATCCAAGTGAGATAGTAATATATTGCAGTTAAAATAAAGAGGCAAAGTAGCAAGATGCACGATGCGTCCATTTCGGTAGAAAGTCAAGCAACAACTAAACTTATCAAACTCTAAACATTCGTCGCGCGAAAAGTTATCTTCGTTTCCAGATAAAGACAAAATTTGACATTTCAAAGCTTGAGAGTGGAAATTTACAGAGATAATTTATAGTGCGTCAATAATTCATTTGAAGTTTTTTTCTAATTGCATGTAAATTAAGAAAGAACTGAAGAGCTTCAACCTATCGATTAAATAAAAAGGGGAATTAAATATTTCGTCTGCTTGGTTTAATATTAATTTTAGAGAACGTTGCCTGCTAGTAGATAATTAAATAAAAAATGGTGATATCGCGCAACGCGGACATTTGACGTTGAACGTCTGCCGAATTGGCGCTGCAAATGTAATTCCCGTTCAATTTATGTGAAAAATATAAGCAACAGATAAAATTATTTAATTATGATAACCTTTTAGTTGCGATTACACTTGAATGCTTAGGGGATACCCATACATAATTGATGTACAACTATTAAACAGGAAAAATGTGAAAAATTAATGATCAGTGATACAAAATGTAATATAAGAATTAATTTTATATAATTAAAAGGTTTAAAACTAAATTAATTTCTTCATGTACAAAGTATGACTTATTTCTAATGATCTAAATGTTGATATTAGATTCTTCTTAGTCTTGTCCACAATCCACCTTTGGCAAAAGTTAAATTAGAATTTTGATCTAGATTTAATGGATACTTCATTTTGGGCGAGCTATCGATTTCGTAATCTTTCAGTATTGCAACCAGCATAGTTTTTACCGTCATCATTCCATACTTCATTCCTGCGCACATCCTTGGTCCCTCACCAAAAGGCAAAAATGCGTATTTATTCACTTCCTTCTTTCTTTCTTCACTGAATCGATCAGGATTAAAAATAGAAGGGTCATTCCAATACTTTTCATCCGTGTGAAGACTTTGTACGGGTATAATCACAATGTGTCCCGGCTTCAGAACGCATTTCTTTCCATCCGAACCTTTAAGTGTAATTTTTTGAGTACATGATTTAACGTTGATTCCAACGATTGGATGCAATCTTACAGTTTCGTAGATAATCTGATCCAGATAAGTCAACTCTTTGAGTGCTTCGTAATCCAACGAACCCCCGTACTTATCCAGAGTATCTCGTATCTGTTCGCGTGCTCTTTGTTGCACGTCCGGATGGTAGGAGAGCTCGCAAATGGCACAGGCTGCGACCGTGGCGTTTGAATCATGGGCGTCGAAAAAAAATGAGCTCATGTGACCAGCGATTACATCCTCGTTAGCTGACTTTCCCAGTGCATCCATCGTCATTTGCAGAAAGTCTTTTACAATGACGTTGTTTTCTTTTCTGTAACACATGACACCTGCTACTGAATTCTTTAAAAATTGATTTACTTCGTGAGATATAAATCCGACTCTCAATAGCGATGCCAGATTTGGCAAATAATAGTTTACGGTGACTCTGAATCCATTGACCAGATTAGGTTTGAAGAATTTGTTCATCATTGAAGCGAACGAGTGAGGGTGAGGATCTACATCGAAGCTGTGACCTTTCATACCAAACGCAGTGTTTGCTACCAATTCACTGGTGAATCTCGAGAAAAGTTCTTTTAGCTCTAATTCTTTAAAGTCTTGCTTTGTCACAATTGAATCGACATAATCTACGAAGCGATTGGATACCTCGTGCAAAATCCTATAGAGTACTTTCAGTTTCTTCTGAGACATGTTGCTTACCAGCTGGATGCGTTGTTGCTTCCAGATGTCATCCGCTGCGAAAAAGGGATTCTTCGACATGAACGAGTCGCGCTTTTCGTCCAGTATCATCACGTTGTTGCGAAAGCTTTGAAATTCCTTGACAAGGATTTTTTTAGCCAGCTCCGACTCTCGAACTACCAGCATTGGTGTATGCATGAAGTACAGACCAATTACGCTGGAGTCTCGTGGCGAGTTTTGGTAGGCCCTGTTGCAGACCTTCGATAAGCTTTCTTGAAGAAAAAGCACCGATTTCACGTGTCCGAACAGACGAACAGCATTTGGTGCAGTTAAAATCCCTTGGTTTTTCCAATAAGAAAAAGGCGAAGTTAGGTAGTAGAGAATTATAGCTAAAATACAAAGCGAGATTAAGAACGTAGAAAGTACCTCCATAGTGGTAGAAAGTTGCACAGCTACTGCATTAACAATAATTTTAAACTGATTGTTGGATTAAGAGTAGTATTGATAAAAAAATGTCTTATCGTACATATTAACATGTGATGGATTTTCAGGCGAAAGATTGTCTGGTCACATGAGTATTGATCATTCATCTTTTAGAATCAAGAAAGCATGTGAAGCTTGTTATTGTTAATATAACGCTTCACTTTTTTAGATAAAGTATTCTTTTGTGAAACATTTTGCAGTGCACTTGGCACATAATCATTCAATAGCTGCTATTTAAATGTACACATTGATATGAAAGTTTCGGAAATTAATAAAAGAATATTCCAGGAATAAGAAAATTAGTTTTCATCCTAATAAATACGAGGGCGTAAAAAAGCAACAAAATAATTAATTAGATTTTTTGCGTAATATCCGTGTGGCTCAGTGAGTTACTCTCTACTGTGTATGAATTAATTTTGTTTTCATTTTCCTTTTAATGTCAAGCAGCTGGAACAATGGCAAAGTCACGAGGCAGATAAAGTGAATTTAAGGTCGACGGACGATGTAGAACGTGCGGTAATTCTTAAGCTCCAGCGAGTGTACCGTGACTCACTTGGTAAATTAAAGGTTAATGCGAAAATTAAAATGAGATGAAAACGACAAACAAAAAGGTTTACTGAATTAAGGAAATTTAATTTGGAATCTAGACTGCGACTCGCAAAAGCTTTACTTTTTGTTACTTCGATGCATATAATTACTGTCAAAAGCAAATTAATTATCACAGTTATTATGCTTTCTCAGCTTTCTTTCTTAATTAATAAATAGTGTTAAATATATTACTTATTCTGCCAGTACACTGCAATGCAATTGCTGAATTAAATAATTCAATGTAAAGCAGAAAATCTTAATAAGCAGAAAAAGAAAGGTGATGTTTGACGTCCACGAATAATTGCGCAGCCAATTTTTCTCCGAGTCAGTCATTCTAAAATATAATTGTTTTAATTGGATAAAATAGTGCAAAACGAGAGGTGCATTATTACGTTGATAAATCCTCTTGTAAATTTTACGAGCAATCATTGCAATTCTGCCACCAAATGTTAACTTAATAACATTTTCAATTCACTATTGAATAATGTTCTTACTTCACAAATCAATTTATTCTTCATTCTAATTATACGAGATACTATGTTATTTGTTGGTGTGAATTGTATGTTATCATTATAAGAATATCTCTACCCGCGAAAAAATTTACCAGCGGCCCGACGTCGGCCCAGTACTGGGCGCCAGTACGCCGTAGTTGGCACAGTATTGG